>QLOY01002333.1:0-117696 GCA_003313965.1 Megacollybia marginata
AAGCAGCCGGCAAAAGCCCTACTACATGAACTAGAACAGGTTCCCTTTGGTTCGGGTTCGACTATACCACTAAATTTGCCCCTATACTCCGCATCGGGATTTGATGTTCTGTCTATTCTTTCACGCGTTTTCACCCGTCCAAATCCACAGATTTCTCTTGGTCCTGTAGACTTCACTTCATCATTTTGCGTAGCGGATGCCAGGAGGTTTGATTTCCCTATCATACATTGCTCTCCCTCATTTTGTGATCTCACTGGATACGAGGAAACGGAGATTCTCTATCGCAATTGTCGATTTCTCCAGGCTCCCCCACAAGTACCCGAAATTGAACGTGGCTCACTCAGGAAATACACAGATCCAGCGCCGGTCAGTTCTCTTTCGCAAGGCATACTTGCAGGAAAGGAAGTGCAAGTCAGCTTGATGAACTACAAAAAGAATGGAACTCCGTTCATGAACCTCGTCACCGTGATTCCTATTAGAGCGAAACCAGACGAAGAGAGCGAGATCATCTATTATGTGGGCTTTCAGATCGACCTCTCTAAACAGCCCAAAGTTATACACGAGAGATTGAACACAGGGAGGTATGTTTACGGTGATATTACCCTGAGAAGCACCGGTAAAGCTTTTTTTCTTCTGCGGAAACCGAGCTTTTGATTGACCGGTGGTCAGGCAACAGCAATGGTAGTCTTGTCAAAGATGCCAGGCGGGCGGTAATTCCGTCTAGTACGATGTCCAATCATCTTCGAGAGCTTCTCGCAGACCCGGCCTTTTCAGCTGCTATCTCGTCAGATTTTCCAGACACTTCGACCTCACACCAATCGGAAATTTCACATCCTCTCTCTTCACTGCTTCTCTCTTTAGCACCCGATTTTGTTCTAGTCCTCTCCTTGAAAGGTTCTTTCTTATATTGCAGTCCAGCGGTGAAAGGTGTGCTAGGTTGGGAAGCAAGCGAGCTCATAGGTCAACTTCGCGTTTCCACGTCTTTCTATGATTGAATTTTAGCCAGGAAGATCCCTTGAACACATATGCCACGAAGCTGATCTTAGCGCTGTTTTACGCGAGCTGAAGGAAGGGGCCACTGGGGGTGCAATGAGTCCGCCCAACAGAGCCAGTCCATCTGACGATGACTTGTCAAGTTCCAACAAAACTCGCTCCATATGTCTTTTGTTTCGCGCGTTGACCAAATTCTTGAGCCACGATCATGACGCCTTGTCATCCAATCAAGGCTGTTATGTATGGCTTGAATGTCGAGGTCGTCTCTACTCTGAACCAGGGAAAGGTCGGAAAGCCATTATTCTCAGTGGCAGAGCTAGAGCAACGTGGACATTGGATTGGAGTGATGTCGGTGAGATGGGCGGTTTGGCACCTCCTATCCCTTCCATATCATTAGGCAAAAGAAAACGCCCTCAAACGAGAGAGATTCCCGATAACGGGATGTCACACCAAGATATTTGGGGCCTCGTCTCAGACAATGGGATCTGCCTTTCGATAGGCGACTCGGTTCTCGATGTCATCGGTTGGGACAAGGGAGATTTAATTGGGTCATCATTGCTCAAAATTATCCGAGAGTTCGAGCTACCATCAAGCGCACAGAAGATTAATGATATAAAGACTACTCTAAGGAGATTATCCTCACCCGTTTTATCTGGAGAGGAGTCCGGATTCACGCAGATAAAATGCAGGATGTTGAGGAAGGATGGAATTCCTGTCGAAGCAGTGTTGACTGTCTTTCGTTCCTCTGTGATGCCCACATCTGGTCTCGATGCCAAAGGAGTCTGTTTTCAAAGCAATCTCTGTGCTGCACCTCTTGTGTTTCAGATACGACTTGCATCTGCACTGCACAGGAAGGGTATTTTGTCCAGCGGCCAATTGTTTGCGCCTTTGCTTTCATCGTCCGCATCTTTCAACTCTAGTTGGCAATACGAGATTCAGCAAGTGCGGTTCGAAAATGCCAGACTGACAGAGGAGGTGCAGCATCTAGAGGAGGTATTAACTATAGGGAGGGAGGGTAGGCATGGAGGAAGTAATAGTGGCAGACTACTCGCAAGTTACCAGCCCGGAGTCGAAGCGCAGGGTGGCAGGTCATTGTACACCAAGACGCACGCTCTCAGTGGCGATAAATTGCACACAGTCGCAGTATCTGGGGCGGAATCGGCTCCTATTTCACTCGCAGCCCTTGCGGCTCTACCTCAAAATTTAGGCCCGAGGATGCCGCCATCGTTATCAGCCTCAGATATAGTGTCAGTCTCAGCCACGCTGTCCTCTATCCGCGCCTCTAGAGCTCAGGGTTTGAACGGTCCCGGCCCCCCTCTTCTTTCATCCTCCAGTTCTTCGCCATCAACCTACTCCCCAATTCCTCGTCATCCCTTTGTTTCTTTGTCCAACCCTTCAGCTGATTGGCAATCTTTTCGACAACCGCATCCCCGTTTAAAGTAGTTTCGATGAACAGACTCGAACATTCCCGCCATGCACATTTATTGTTCCTTTATTATCCATAAGATTGGTGGACATTCACGACTACCTAACACTTCTGTCATCATCCTTGCTTTCGAAAGTTATCCTGATTCATGCATACCGTTACAATAGTCAATTGTACTTAAATGTATCATGCATCATTGTGTACTACTAGTGGAAACAAAGATTAACTAGATACTCAACGGTGGAGGTTCCTCAGGAACGTCCTTCAACTTGTCTAGCACCTCATCATAAAACCTAACCAGCAGTTCTTTGTTTGAACAAAACTCCTCCATCTTGATTCTTATCTCAGCTCCTGCGGCTGCCAGTGATGGTCTATACTCCTTGTTCTTCATTGTCGAGCCAAGGCGTCCAGGTACCATTAGTCTGTTCGTCAAAAACAAAAAACCCCTCGATCCACCCAGTACTTGGACGAATGCCACACCGGACCGATGAACGAACTGAGAAAACTTGAAGGGCGAACGGCGATAAGAATACACCACATCAACGTGTTGGGGGTAAAGGTCTGCAGCCTCAACATCTATGATGAAATCAAACTTCTGTAGCAAGGCGTATTCGAAGTAATGCGTGGTCTGAGTTCCTTCAGGGACTCGCAGATGGAGATCCGGAACAATCGGCGGCGGTACAGCAAGACGCAAGGGGAAGCAAGACTGGAAAGCGTTCCTTTCACGAATGTCGCTGATTTGGGTGACATAGGTTTCGACAAGCTTGAGTCCATATCGTTCGATTACTTTGCTCCACTGTCGCAACTGTTCTTCTATGTAGCGTGCCGTTGTACCAATCCACTGCAACTCAAAATGAAAAACGTTTGCCGGGTTGTGAATGATATCTTCACTTGATCAGCATGGCTACGGATGTAAAGCAAGGCATACCATGGTGAAGTACAACAGTTTCAGCTTGATCGCTTCGCTTCAGGAATCATATAGTAGTCTGCAGCACATGGGAAACGGATTGCTCACTTTATTTAGGTCGATGTCGATGACCATAGTCTGGCTCAAGATCAATCTTTTTCGACGCGATTGCCCGACTTTTGGTCGTGCACTATTACCAGGGTAAAAACCGGAACGTGCATCATCGGTAGTCGAATGTCGAGATCGGAACCACCCTCTGGGAGTAGATGGCATAGCATATTCACCTCTCAGGTGATAGAAGTAATGTCTGCCTCTTAGCTAGCTTCCAAGCTGGACGCGGTTGAACTTACCCGTCTAAGAAACCGTGATTTCCTCGACAATGCTCAAATAAGCCTTGTTCTAGTAGTTTGATGCCCCACTCTGTCGCCTGTGCACGAGAAGACACATCTCCAAACTCACGTACCAGCCAGGACACAAAATCGTAGCCCGTAAATGAGTCAAGATATGCTTTACCATGCCATTGATTATGCTTGATCGGAACACCATCTTCCTCCCGCATTGCCTTGGCAATGGCGGCTAGAGACATGACAGCGATCTCTCTCTCACTCTTTATCTTTTTGCGGAGAGGGCCAGCCGCGTGGATCAGGTCAAGCTGGTTCATCAGTGTCTCGTCAAGAACAGAGACAGCAGGATTAAGGGTTGTAGGTAAGAAGCGGACTGGCAACGCAGGAGACGCAACTTCATCCGGCGGATGCCAACGAGCTTTCGTGAACTGTTCTGCCAGCTTGTCGATGCCAAGAATGTGTACTTCTTCGTCATTAAGCTTTTCATCCGAGGGTCCAATATTTGACATTGGTAGCTCCGCAGGAATCACAACAAATCGAGTGCGCCAATACCGCAACGATTCATTGAACTGCTGCTCATAGCCGGCGACTAACATATCCAATCTGCCTATGGTTGGATCAGTAGGAAGCTGACAGAAGAAACCCCACCGATTCCATCCATAATTTTCTAACCCGTGCGTAGTGAATGTAATTGTTTGCTCAGTGTACCCGACACCGAGTTTGGGCCACATCAAACACTGATATTCGAATGGAACAGCTTTCGTCATTCTTCGCACATGACGGGTCACCTGTATGGTCTCACCAGTATAAGAAATTCGATGTATCTCGTTGCTCATGCTGAGGAATACAGGTTCGTAAGTCGATTGCGATGATTGGAGTATTTCTGAAGCTCCTGCAGCCCTTGGAAACATGTCATTTTCGGCCATAAATGACTTAGATCGGCGCGGTTTATCGTGATCGGTCAATCTGTCCGTCTTGGAAGAGCATATAACAAATTGAAAGCCTTGAGCTAGCCGAACTGCTGCCATACCACGCATTACCACCAGTGCCCAAGCTCGGCGCATGGCCTCGGGGTCACCTTTCTGCGGGGGAGGTTTGACTAGGAACGACTTCATCTCGCGAGGATCCACTACAAAATCATAGGAAAACACATCATAGAGTGTCTCTAACTCTGAAGTAGAAGGGAAGTATTCCACGGTCAAAGGGAGGCAACCAGGAGTGACAATTGACTTCCACTTTATATCATGTTTGTACACGGGTTGGGGAAAGATATGTTGCCATCTTGCAGCTAATGAGGACTGAGTATGTGTTATCATAGAATTCGGTCTTGAAGGGTTTGGTCGAGAACTTGGCGATGACGAAAAGGGGATGGTGCTTGTGCTCCGACGTTTTACAAAAGCGGCTTCTTCGCGAGGAGGTGTGTTCGTCGGCGTGCTGTTATTAAAAGAGCTGCGGAGTTCGTCGTCAAATCCTCGACTAACGGCAGCCCGTAAAGGCACAGACGTTCTGATAATCACTGGTGCAGCACTAGGCTTAGTTGCGGGCGATACAAGTGCCGAAGCAGCAAGGGTCAGACTCGAAGAGGACAGACTTGAGCTATTTGATGATGCTGAAGCAGAGACAGCCACCGGCGAAGTTTGGGGTTCGCTGGGTTCACTCCGGAAAGGTTTAAAAAGCCAAGGTGTTAACTTGGAACTGAACATGCTGCGAGTGCTAGTTTTGGGAATAAGGAGCTTTGTCGAGGACGCGGATCTGGTAGAATGATTGGAGCGTATAGATGTTTGGGAAGGGGATGTCCCAGGTGCGCCAATCGTGGCTATCTCTAGAGGCTCTGCTATCTGCGGTAAGCCAATTGCTGAAGTTCGGGGACTTTCTTCGATGGACTGAAATTTAGGAGAGATAATCGAATTACGATGTGAGTATCGCTTTTCAGCTATATCTGTCGCACGGCCTGAGGCAGAGGAAAACAAAATTCCTGGTTGAAAGTCTCTGCCTGGGTCGGGCTTGGGTTCATTTGGTTTGAAAGCAAAAACTTCGTGATCAAACTTGTCAGCTTCGGCCTTCGAGAGCGATGATGATTCGCTTATATGAGTATCTTCCCGAATCTCTTGTTCCCTTGCATCAGGCAGAAAAGGAACCTCGATGCTAGCAAGAACGTCATGCTCCAGTAAGCCGAGCATTTGTATTTCATGCATCTTTGCCCTCGCAATAAACCTGGCGGCTAGGTTCAAATGTTGAAATGGAAAATGTGGTAGTTACCTATCTTCCCGAAATGGAAGATCCTAAAACACAGCTTGTCAGAAGTATAGAATATACTGCAGCCCTACCAATTGCTTATCCCAGAATGCAACAGAGATCCAAAAGGGTTCCCACCAAAATACTGTCTTATTTGTTAAATCGGTTGAAGTGCCATCATCACCACCCCAAAGGGGATCCTCTTTACCCTCAGGTTCCATGCCCTGAAAACTGAATATCGGGCTTTGGTGAAGAGGAGGCTTTGCGAGACATATGAGGTCAAGCCCAAAGCCTTGGTCTAGCATACGAGTCGTAGTCATACGAAGAAGTCGTTTTGAGACACGATAGTACCCCGTACCAGGGGTTATCACCACAGTAGCAGCTCCGGTCAACGTGAGGGAACGGTCAATATAATGAGTCTCAGTAGGGTTGAGGCCGATGTTTAATGCTTCTAATATGGGTCCATCATGAGCGCAAGAAAGCCGACCGACTAGACGGACTTGATCTGCAGGACCAAGTGCTGAGTCACGAGCAGCTCGATGATACGGGTGTGTTAGAAGGATGTCACGCTGAAAGTCCCAGAATGAGTTTTTGAGACTGACGAGCGTAGACTCCCATTCGGATTTGACTTCGAGGTCAGTTATAACCTTGTAAAAGTCCTTGTACCATTCTTGTCCCCACTCGTCGTCACGAAGGGGGCCAGCTGCATAGTCTATCTCAATTTTGTCGTAGTAGACGCGCGAAATCAGGACAATGGTCACTGTGTGGTTCGTTCCAGCAGCTCTCCATTTGGTGAAGAGAGCGGGTAGCAGTGAATGCACGATTTTTTCGTTATATCTTTCGCCATCGCCTGCAAATTCCCATAATTCACGACAGACTTGGATGAACAAGGTCACTTTGGCAGATAGCGAACGATAGATGGCTTTTGTATGCGATGTCATGAAAGCTGCGGAGACCTGTACCGTCTGTCAAAGATGCAAAGTGTGAAGGCGAAACCTATCGACTTGTTTGCCTGCAATATAGATAGTCTGAATTTTTGCGACTATGCTTCCAATAAATGACACTTCTTCGTTCACATAGATGCACCGGCCTGCGAGATGTTTACCAAGCCTCCACATTTCGTTGCGCCCCAGATACTGATCTTGGAAAATGAACTCAACATGGTCTGCACAGTATTCGTCTTTTTCGACCTTAGTCACCAGCACGTCTGTGTTGTTTCTCACTCGAAAACTGTCGGCAATTGGTTTAGGTATAGAAATCTGAAGCAATTTGAAGTGTGCGAAATTCAGGAAATCAACTCACCTGAAGTTGCGTCTTCACCGAGCCATCGTCCTTGGGAACAATGAAGAAAAAGGCATCCGAGTCTACGTTATTTGTGGCACTGACACTGACCATGTCCCCTTCCTGAATACCAGGCCAGTAAGAATGGTTGAAGATGACATTCGCGGATTCTTTCGTGTCATGAACCCATGTGTTAAGTACAGTCGAGTCACCAACTTTTAATGGAGAAGTTGGTGGAAGAGGCCTAAGAATTGACTGTGCTGTATTTGAACGTCGTCTTCCGTACTGGGCAGGCTGAGATTCAGAACGAAATGTGGACATGTGTGTGCTAAATTTAGATTCGACTTTGTGAGTGCACTATTTTCTACCTGTAGATAAGTGATACGTTCCCGTAGTTGACATCACTCTCGCTGCTGCTGCTACTGCTGCCATTACCGACTGATATTAGCCACTGTTGAAGCACTGGCCAGCCAACTTCGAATCGCACACAGAGCTCATCAGTATGGTGTTCACCATCCAGCAAGGCGGGTAACTCTGGCGGGAAAGCTGGGGCAACGAGAGATGGTTCAGGAAGCTCATTTCTGATGACAGGCGCTGATGGTGATCGAGATAATCGGGGTCGTGTAGGAAGTCCTGCTGGTGCGATATTGGGCGAGTTGGGTGGGACATGTGTGAGACTTGGGACAGGGATAACGGAGTGTCGTTTTCCATCAGAAAATCCAATGGTATTCGTGGGGCTTTCTTGAGGTGTACTTGCAGTCGCAATAATCCCGGGAGTCGTAACTGTGGGCGAGTGCGACGACCCTGTAGGATACTGGATCCAAGATGTTCGAGGACTGGCTCCCGAGACAACATTTTGCAAGTCCCTCGTTCTGACTTGTTTCAGGACCATTGCAGCTGCACTCGTTCTCCGTGAACGTGTCGGAGACACAGGCATCGAAGGATCGCCTGTAACTAGATCAGGGCTTACAGTTGGCGTGGCAATGGTTGCAACTGCTATTGGGTTATCTCGCGTACCAGATTGCAAAGCTGGTGCATCAACAGAGGCGATTGGGGTTCTGATAGAGTAACGGTCGGTTACACTATTCATTCGTGGTCTTGCGATGGTGACGATGGGAGCAACGGAGTCGGGATTGCATCGACTCAGATATGGCCAGCGGTGCACACGCCGAAGAAAGCCCTGTTGCCAAAATCGCGTCAACTCCGGCAAAACATACAAAAACGAACCTTGATCACACCGAAGCTTGTAAAGCGTCGAACGTCGATGCCTTGTCCGTGTACTCCATATTCGCTCATCCATTCCCATACTGTTTTGCCTGACTTGAATCGGGAGTAAAGATGGAGAAGCTGCGGCCAAGGAGGAATAATCGCGCCTGTAGCAGGTTTGCATGACAACATAGGTCTGAAGATACCAACCTGGTTTGGTCACATAGGGACCACACTCCTCTTTGACATGAGCTTGATCGGCAAGCCATTGAATGCTCTTGCGAAGAGTGTACATATTAGAATGTTGGAATACGTCAATGGTCATGATGACTTGGTAATACCTGCTCTCCATGGAGCAGCTGTGACAGACAGGGTAAAAACTTACAGTAAATGGGAGATAGCCTGGCGAGTCAGGATTATATCGCAATCAGCCAAGTGGGCAATACGACTGACATGGTTCACACCATCGATGAAACGACACACCTGACTCGAGGTGAGTAGATAGGAAGAGGGAACACATCCGTACTTTGGCTATTGTTAGATCCCAATTGTCCTCAATTCGTTTGGCCAGATTGATCAGGGCTACAGGTACTTCCCAGTCTCGAACTAATGGAGGGTTCGGGTAGAAAGGAAAGATCTTCAGTTCGATGGAGTTGAATGAGTCTATCTGAATGGAAGATTCCGAGTACGAATTCAAGTCCTCATAAAGCTGCTCAAGAATTCCATGAAGTGCAGAGGATGTTTCAGGAGAGGATAAGAATCGAGATTCTTGCTGCTCAAGTGATTAAAGTGAGTTTACCGGGAACGAGATGCCTACTTCGCAAGCTGTTAGTACGCGACTGATTTTACGAACAATGGGTTCGTAGCAGCTCAGGTCTGCTGTGCGTTCAAATACGAAACAAACATTGAAATGAAAGTAGTTTCGACTGTACGGCCCTTGAGTCCTGTCAACGAAAAAGCTCCTTGAACAGGCGAGGGGTTTACCTTCGAGTTCTACAGGGAAACCAATTATTCTATGCCTTCTGGTGGAGCATTGCACTAGTTTGTTGCAAAGTGGTGAGTGCGGTATAACGTATTTTGAAATATCGTCAAAGTTGAAGAGGACCCTGGTTTGGGAACTTGAACGTTGATGAGGAGATTGAACACTTCGGGAGTTGTGACGCTCAGCAGTAGGAGAGAGAATAGATATGCTTGAATTTCGAGATTTTATGGTATGAAATGAAGGGGAGAGTTCTACTGAAGGTGTCGATGGGACTGAAGTCGCGGAAATGCCGGCGCTTGGCACTGCTATAAGCCCTTCTGGAACCTAATTCACAGTTCAGTCAAAGGGATGCCACTTGTCTCGCAGATTGCACCTGATACACGATCTTTGAACCGTGTCGAATGTCAAATACTGCGTAAAAGACAGATTGAATGCGAGGCAGGAACGAGTCGCCGTCAGAAGGCATCACGTGCCTCACAAAATCATACGCATGACCACCATCCCAGTCGGATTTCAAGTGCTCCCAGTGCCTATAATTCAAGTTTCTCTCGCTGCAGTGCTCAGATGCGGACAATCTTTTCGGTGGAAATCATTTTCACTTGCCGATGGTACCGAGGAATACCGTTTCTGTTTGCGAGATCGTCTTGTACGCTTGAGACAGGACAACACGAACGTTTTCTATCGCTCAGAATTTCCAGAGCATCAGCTTCCTGAAGTACAGCTGCTGCGCGAAGCAGAAACGCTAAACTGGCTCAAGGACTACTTTCAGCTTGAAGTTGATCTTTCAAAGCTTTACCAGGAATGGGCGTCACGGGATAAAGTCTTTGCAAGGTTCCAGGACCGATTTCAGGGCATTCGCATACTTAGGCAGGATCCATGGGAGAACCTCATCTCGTGAGTTTGCGCGTTTTTCGCGTCGTGTTCATGGAAGACTCGATAGGTTCATATGTTCTTCGAATAACAATATTTCGCGAATCACCAAAATGGTAGAAAATCTATGCAAACATTTCTCACCTCCACTGCTGTCATTGGCGGATCCAAATGCTGCCGGTACCTCACAGGTATATCATCCATTCCCTCCGCCCTCAGTGCTGGCTGGTCCTCAAGTCGGCGCCACTCTGCGTGCACTGGGTTTTGGCTATCGTGCTGAATATATACAAAAGACAGCAAGAATGTGAGTAAATCTTTTTCCATCAAACAGCGTGCCTCATTCCTCCAGGCTGGTAGACACCCATGGTACGCTCCTAGACAACAAAGATTCTTTGGAGCCTGCAGAACGATGGCTCCGAGGTCTTAGGAGCCTTCCTACACTCGCGGCCCGAGCAGAACTGCTAAAGTTCGTGGGAGTGGGGCCTAAGGTCGCTGATTGTGTTTTACTTTTCTCGCTCGGAAAGAAAGAAGTCATTCCTGTGGATACCCATGTTCACCAGATTGCATCAAAGCATTACGGGATGAAACTAGCTTCCGGGAAAGGAACCATGACACCCAAACTGTATGAAGCAGTCAATGAAAAGTTGACTGCCGTCTGGGGTGATTATGCAGGTTGGGCACACACAGTAAGTGGTCTTTAGTCTATGTGCACTCTGAGTCCTCTCGAGGTCCTTTTCACTGCAGATCTCAAGTCTTTCTCCTCGTACGGCCTGACGACGGCAGCTACCTCACAACTTCCGACACCGCCTGTGACACCTGCATCCTCCCCGGTGAAACGCAAAGCTGAAGAAACGCCGATGACAACGAAGAGGAGGAAGCGAGATCCGTCGATAACTGATGTTAGGTCGCATAATTTATCCTTAGGATAGAACACGTACTGGGTCCTAATAAGGCAATTGAATATTAAACTTGTATTCCTCCATATTCATGACGACTGACGTTGAAGAAGTAATCGATGAGGCACGCGACGAAGGACAGGAGTCTGAGGAGAACGACGAAATCGTAGATTCACCATCACAAGCGTCTTCGTCGCGCAAAAAGAAGAAGAAAAAGTCAAAGGCAGCAAAGGCACTTAGTGCACTGACTGGCCAATCAAAGATTCCGCAGGCTCTAGTGGACCGTGTCCTGGACCAAGTAAAGGCCGAAGGTGTCCAAGAAGCAACCGAAGACAACGTCAGACAGGCATTGGAAGAAATGAAGATCGTCGATGTCGTCAAAGGCAAGGCAGGCATCGGCGGAATCAACAAGAAGGACCTGGGAGAACACAAGGCATTCCATCCTTGTCTCATTATTTTCAGAGGCTCTAATTGGTTATTCAGTTCTGGGCAACTCAGCCAGTGCCATATTTTGGTATATCTTCCTTGACGTCTCGGTCCATCGACTTATGCTGTCTCAGGGGAGGGTCCACCGATAGAAGATGGCTATATTGAGCCTTCACAGCCAAGGGACAAAGTGCGACAAGACCCGTATCCCCTGCCAAAAGATTTTGAGTGGACGACAATGGATATTGGAGACTCTTTGCAGGTACGCAATCATGATATCAATCTGTGGGCTGCTAATGCTCTTTTGTTAGCTCAAAGAAGTCTACGAGCTTCTTTCTGCTAACTATGTAGAGGACGATGTTGCTTCATTCAGATTCAAATACAGCTCTGAATTCCTACGATGGTATGAGTCATACATCATTGCCAACTGCTTTCCTCAGTCAGTTAGGGCTCTGGCACCTCCTGGATACCACAAAGAATGGCATATAGGTGTGCGCGTCTCGTCAAATAAGAAGCTAGTCGCCTTTATCTCTGGTGTACCCATGAAGTTACGAGTGCGGAAGAAGTAAGTTAATCTACCTACTATCAAGCCTTTCTAACGACTCTTTCTAGCATCATCTTGACGAGCGAGATCAACTTTCTATGTGTACACAAGAAACTAAGATCCAAACGCCTGGCACCAGTCTTGATCAAAGAGGTTACTCGTCAGGTGCACCTTAAGGGCATTTTTCAGGCCATTTACACTGCAGGTGTGGTTATTCCAACTCCTCTTTCTATCTGCAGGTCCGTCCTTCCATTCTATACTGCGACTGCTGATGTGGACTGCCGATAGATATTATCACCGCCCTCTCAACATCCCTAAACTCATTGATGTCCGATTCTCTTTCATTCCACGGAACATGACTCTGGCACGGATGATCCGAGTCAACAAAGTACCTGAAACGCCAACACTAAAGATCCGCGAAATTGAGGAAAAGGACATTGTCCAGGTCACTGACCTTTTCACCAAATATATGAAGCGTTTTGACATGGTGCCGATTTGGAACATAGAGGAACTCAGACACCAACTAATAAGCGGCAAGGGAACAGGTGACATAGGCGATACATCAGGCCGGCGAGCAGCACAAGTCACTTGGACGTACGTGGTCGAGGTATGAGCCTTTTCCGTTACAGTGCATCTCACACTCATGTTTTAGAACGAGCAAACTCACAAAATCACCGATTTTTTCTCGTTCTATTCTCTGCCTTCGACCATCATCAACAGCGTAAAGTATCCCCTCCTAGAGGCTGCTTACCTGTATTATTATGCCAGCGACGTTGCTTTTGCAGCTGATTCCGACGAGCCACTTGTCAAGAGACTGAAGGAGCTTGTTGCCGATGCTCTTGTGGTCGCGAATAATGCCAAGTTTGATGTACTCAATGCTTTGACACTAATGGACACTGTGCCCATCTTGAATGACCTGAAGGTATGCCTAGCTGAGCTGGTCATGTCATTACTAATATTGTTAGTTTGGGATGGGTGACGGGCATCTAAACTTCTATTTGTACAACTGGCGGACGGCACCCCTTGCAGGAATGAACGCAGAGGGAACAGTACCCGCAGGACGGGGCGTCGGAGTTGTCATGCTATGAGGACATTGGACAAGATAACTATGGGAAATTTATGTTACAAAGGTCTAGTCCGAATCAATCATGATAACGTCGTCGTCATCGACTCCCCAATCTGGAGATGGACTTTTCTCCTTCTCCTTTCCTTGCTGTTTGTTTCGTTGTGGAATTCTCGGTATGCGGGCACCGCCTGCGCCGACTGTGCCAATCTCTCTTGGCAGGGAACTCAAGGTATGTCCAGACCCAGCTGTAGTCCATGTCGGCGTGGAGGCTGGGGTCGATTGTTTTTCCTTTCCTTTCGAGGAAGACGACTGAGACGGACTATTCAAAGTGTTTCCAGCTCCACCAAAAGGTTGTTTTGCCTGCTGAAAGTGAGAAGGGAGGTCTGACTGACAATGAGACTGACCTGCGAAGACTCTTCTGGGGAGCTCGGAGTGGCAGGTGGAACATAGGGTGCAATATTGAACCCGAAAAAAAGTTTGCCAAAGGGAATGCTCAAAGGAGCCGGTACTTTTACATCCGACTCGTAAGCGGTGTTAGAGACAATACGGTGTTTGCTATCAATAATTAGAGAGAGAGCGGAAGAGAAATGGCTGAATCTTACTCTGTGCGGTGGATCTTACTGTCAGCAGGCACCTCTTCTGCTTTGCGATGACTGATGCCTTTACCCTTAGTCTTTCTGCCGGCTAGAGTCTCGCCCTTTCCTTTGAAGCTTTCCCAATGATCACCATCCTTGCTCACAGTGGTTGTAGCACCTGTACTTGAAAATCCGCCACCCAAGGAAGAGCCGGGTCTCGAAGAACCGGGAGATGAAGAGTCCAGATCGATCTTGAGTTTTGAGGCCATTGTGGCTGGAGGGGGGGCCTTTGGTCTTTCTGGCTCGACATAACCAACAGGAGGAGCAAAATCGACTTCGAGATCAGTATCCAAAACACTGATACCTTCACCGCCAGGTTGTGTTTCCATTACTAAAAGCCCAAATATGATCGAATTGTATGATATTTCGATGATGTCGCCCTGTGTCAGGGCAGAAAAGTTACGAAGAGCCTGTTCGAGTCTGTAGTTCTGTCAATCGCTTTGACTGTCTGCTTGTTATACACATACACGGCCTTGGGATCAGAAATCTCCAAGAAATGAACTGTTTGTGCCTGTAACTTGACCAGTTTGCCCTTCGGGAGTTCACAGCCGGTGATACGGATAGGATCGCCTTCGTTGAGACGTAGAGTCTTCATCATCCAATAAGGGAGATGGACTACGCCTTCTTGTGCGATGAATTCCAAGACACCGGCGTGCGTTGATGCAGCTGGATTTGAGGGGTTGCGTAATTGAAACATCCAAGGGGATTCAAGGTCGAGTCTAGTGAGATTGGCCAAAGCTGAAGGCGGCATGATGACTAGCAAAAGAATGAATTACAGATCTGTGGTAGGCAAGAAACGACAAACTCTTTCCACCATACGATACATTTTCTCGTTCGCGTCCTGGCAACATTGCGACGCTATAAGCCTTGAGATATTCATCGTATGCTCTCGGGTGTGGCCTGTGCATCATTGGACCGTGAAATGCGCTGAAAATGTTGCTCAATGGTGGCAAGAGCTGAGCAAGGCTTACCCTCCGGCGAGCTGTGCAAGCAGTCCATTTGGGTGGCCCTGGTTTCCAAACTACTGTGCTCAGAATTGTGCGCAGAGACCGGTCGTGCAGTGACTTACAAAATTCATAGCGGACGAATGTAAGAGTCAAGAACGCGTCACCTTACTATAAAGGGAAGGAACATGTATTTTAGTACAGTGCGTGTAATCCATCCATAGTCCAAGCATAACATGTATGAATTTCAATCACGGAGACCCAAATTCCCGCCAACCAAAATAGCAAAAGTAGTCGTCACCAGAAGTGATAAGGCAACAGTTATAGCTCCAGCAAGGAATCGGGTGACTGGAAACTTTCCTTTTAACAGTGCTGATTGGACGGTAAAATAGCGAACCAGACCTGCGTTACGACTGTCAGAACATGTATCAAATGAAGTAAAAGACACGAACCAATCAGCAGAATTCCAAGACCGAGGACGACGGTAACTGCACCGAGTGGCCTTGCGACAGCATGCAGTCTGCGAGGAGGCAGCGGTGCTTGGAGAGTAAACAGTTGTATAAGCGCTGCAAGATGGGGGTTGAATGAGCAAAGCAAACTTGACAACTTACCAACACCAGACGAAGCCACCGCAAGACTGGTGCGCATGTACGAAAGAAAGGTCCGTTCCACTGAGAGATGATCTCTGGCAACACTGCCCGTATTTTCAAGCGTCAGAGAAAATAAATTGGTCGTTGTTGAATTCGAAGTATTGCCATTCGCAGTAGGAGCAGGCTGTGGTTCCGCATAGATTTCTGAGAGACGAGTTCTTGGTTTCAGACCGCGACGCTTAGGAGAGAATATTCCGTTAGAGTCAGATTTGCTTCGCCGCAGGAGCAGCGGAGACCGTTCGTCGCGATCGGCCATCATGGCAAGCGGCAAGCGGCAAGTTTCTCGGGCGTCTAAACACCATGACCGGGTCTCCTTGGTCACGTGCCAGCTATACTCCACTACACGACGTGTTTCTGACGTGTTCTGCTGGTTGAAGGACCTGGAAATACGAGTGATATCTAATTAAATGACGGACAACTCCAGATCTGTTGCAAACTCTTGCATCTTTTTGTCCTCATCGCCCTCGTTGATGTACGTTTTTAGTCTGTCCTCGTCATTGCCGTCTACAGCCTCAAGGACACCTTGCTATCAAAGTTTCCGTCTCAGGATGTACGCACTTGCTTTTGATGTGTCTTGTTTTCATTTCAACGCTGTTGCAGGTCCCCCAAAAGGCTCAGCGTGGTATCGACAATTACGTCGATGCGATCTGATTAACCTCTTTTGCTCTACCCAGCATCTTCGGCCCATTAAGCGACGCTCCGTTGGCCAAAATCGGGAGATTTCCTGCTGCTGTTGACGTTCGCCCTCGTTATAGTCTATACCAGTGGCCGAGAAACAGAAACGCACACACAGGCCTATCCCACCTAAAGTTGTGAGTATTGTTTTTGTCCGATCTCATATTATTACAGAAGGGCCCTGTCCCCCATCCGAGACTTCAGTTGGAGTTCCTTCGTTTGCAACTCGTACTGATCGTCATTCGCTAGGTCTCCACCAGGATGAGACTGTCAATCTTTTTATCAGTATCATCACCTGGCTTTGAACCTCCGTTATCTTGGTCTCAACGTTAACATCAACCCTCTCGGGGTCGTCTTTCTGCTCGTCACAGATATCGAAGTCGCAGACAATCGAGACAACGTAAGAATCTTTGTATTTACCTCTCGCTCATCATGTTCTTTCAAGGCGAAAGAGGCTATTTCCCGAGACAGGACGAACGTCGCGCTGCACCCTCGTCAGCCCCCCAAGGTTCCGGTCCATAAATCAGCGTCCAGAGTTGCGCCGCAAGTCATACCCCAGTCTGAGTTGGTTGTAATTCTTAATCCTTGTACTTACCTGCTGACATGCTTTAGTCTCGCATCAAAGAAATCGCCGCAAGTGGATCTTTCAGGTTTGTTTCGCTGCCAGGATCGCCCCAAGCTGTTAGTGGACAGGAAGTTGAATCGGCCCTCGGCACAGTGATGACGGAAACAAAATCAATGACGGGACTGCCAGTGAAAGAGTCAACTTGAAGTTTGCAGGAACCAATGTGGAGGGTATACTTGAACACGATGAGACGGACAGTTGAGAGTCCTACAGGAGATCGTTGAAAGATTACTCTGTACACGACACTTAGAGACATCGGTTTATGCTAGCACGTGTCTCGATTGATCTTTGACTATGGCTTCGACCACGGCGAAAACAACTACAGGTGCCAATGCAACGTTCAACGACAAAGTGAGTCAATTTATTTATCTATGCTCTGCGTTTTGACGCGTCATGCAGGGCAAGCCGATAGAACTTCGCTTGTCCAATATGGTGGCAGCAAAGGGTACGACATACTCGATGAAAACGGCATACTGAGCTCATCGCCATCTACAGCTATAAGTGATGCTGTCAGAACATCACTCGGTCCACGAGGAATGGACAAAATGGTGATCTAAACTCGAAATTATCCCAATACATGTTTGATGCGTGCTGATTAGATCCAAACCGCCAAAGGCGAAACCATCATCACAAACGACGGTGCAACAATATTGAAAAGCATTCAGGCTCTTCATCCAGCTGCTAAGATGGCAAGTGATCGTCTTTCTCAATGTCAGTCGTTAATTGTCATGTATCAGCTGGTAGACTTGTCCGCCGCTCAGGACATCGAAGCCGGCGACGGTACAACTTCCGTTGTTGTTTTAGCAGGCAGCTTGCTTGGATCCGCCGAGAAAATGTTGCAAAAAGGCATTCATCCAACCATCATCTCCGAAGCGTTCCTCAAGGCCTCCGTAAAGGCTGTGGAATACCTGACTGAAATGTCGACACCGGTGGATTTGAAAGACAGGCCGAGTCTACTGCGTGCTGCCAGTACCTCTCTCAACTCCAAAGTGTGTAAAATCTGTTGTTCTTTTCTAACTCTTAGTTTTGTCTCTAGATTGTTTCGCAATACTCGGCAACATTGGCTCCAATTGCTGTTGACGCTGTAACCCGCCTTGTCACCCCAACATCATCCAATGTCGACCTGCGAGATATTCGCATAGTAAAAAAAGTGGGAGGAACCATCGAGGACACTGAACTTGTAGACGGTGTTGTCCTAAATCAAAATGTGGTCGTCACAGCTGGTGGACCTACTCGAATAGAGAAGGCCAAAATCGCTATTGTGCAGTTTCAACTCAGTGCTCCTAAACCAGATGTACGTACACGAGCTTTTCTCTACTTCAGGAGTTTGACTTTATCAAAGATGGACAACACTGTCGTCATAAATGACTATCGTCAAATGGACAAGGTCCTGAAGGAAGGTCGCCAATATCTCCTCAACATCTGTAAAAAAATCAAGAAGGCCAACTGTAACGTCCTTCTCATCCAGAAATCCATCCTTCGCGATGCAGTTGACGACATTTCCCTCAACTTTCTCAAAAAACTCAACATCCTCGTCGTCAAGGATGTCGAACGCGATGAAATTGATTTCCTTTCAAAGAGTCTGGGCTGTAAACCTGTCGCGGACATTGAAGCATTCACGGAGGATAAGTTGGGCTATGCGGATCTGATAGAGGAAACTTCCAACTCTGGTGTCAAGGTAGTGCGGATTACAGGAGTCAAGAATCGCGGTCGCACAGTAAGTATTTTAGCTATGGGAAGTAACAATTTGGTCGTGGAGGAGTGTGAGCGAAGTCTGCACGATGCTCTGTGCGTAGTAAGGTGTCTCGTGAAGAAAAGGTTAGTCACTCGAGTCTCATATCCCATACTAATACCTCATAGAGCGCTTATCGGGGGGGGAGGTGCTCCGGAAATTCATGCTTCCCGATTGCTCTCACAATACGCGCAATCGCTCAAGGGCATGGAAGCTTACTGCTTCCAAGCCTACGCTGACGCCCTCGAGGTCATTCCAACAACACTTGCTGAGAATGCAGGTCTCAATCCTATTGCCATTGTGACAGAGCTTCGCAATCGGCATGCTCTTGGTGAACGCAACGCCGGTATCAACGTCCGGAAGGTAAGCACCTGAGAACACGAGTTTTTCTTTGCCCATCACCTTTGTAGGGCCTGATCTCGAACATCCTCGAGGAAGATGTCGTTCAGCCTTTGCTAGTTTCCACAAGCGCGATAGAGTTGGCAACAGAGACCGTAGGCCTGCTGCTGAAAATAGACGATTATGTGCAAGTACGATAATGTGATGTAGAATAACTTTCTTTGGCCTTGGCCATGAACTACCATTAAGCAGAGTGCTGCGAATATAATTTGGCTGTTGCTACATGTTGCTCAAATATACAATATCTACGATGTTAAAGGGAGCAGGAAGGGCTACTTGGATATACTAGCCGTCAGGTCGAGGAAGACGATCAATGTAGTTTGCAACCAGGTCAAAGAGCGTCCACAACAGGCCATGTGTTGTTATACTACGCGCTGCGCTTACCCCAAGGCCACGATAGATGCGGGCAATGCCGGCCAATATTGGCTTCGGAGAGTTTGGATCAGGACCTATCAGTCTGTTAAAGCAAATCGAGATGAGCTTACGGACATCTGTACCTCGAACAAGACGATGCACGGTTTCCCAGACACTTCGGTAACGTTCTCCTGCCAACGCACGCTGTTGAATTTTGGTTTTTACACTGACGGCCGATAAGTCGATAATAGACACTTATTTTGACGTACACATCGAGAGGATAAATCAAGGCCCAGGAAGTTACCTATAACTAAAATTAGGGGAAGACACCATAGTAAAGAGTCGTACCCCCGAGAATGAACCGCACACAAAGGGAACTAAAGAGGCTGGAATTGGCAACCACGGCGGGGTGGGACCTTGCTCGCCGTTTCTGTGTCTCCCCAATAACTGCCGCATGCCGTCATACTCCAGAAAGTATAAGGCAGTTCCTAATGTATCACGCACTGTATTTCATGAAATGAAGTCAAAGTTGATGCTTTTTTTTACGCACGGAAATGAAGCCTGAACCCTTGATACAAGCCAAGGAGACCACTGCTTTTGAAAATTTCACGCACTGCGTCCCATGTCCCAGGAGGCTTGACTAAATGAACGCCTTTAGCAGCCGCAATGGAATACTCGAGTTGCCTTCGAACTTTGATAAGCTCGAATGCTATATGCAGTGAAGATTTAGCCTTCCCAAAGAAACCAGTACAACTCACGAGCACTTCCAAATGATATCAAAGCTCCAGACATTGCACCACCGATTCCCCCTACAAGTGACGCATCCAGTATATTTTCTCTTGTCAGCCAGTTATGATTCTGGAAATGTTCTTTTGTACGATTGTATATTGTGAAGCTTGCGGCACCTGCGGCTTGAATGTGGGACGCGTTTCACAGAGTCAAATAGACGACGCACGAACAAAAGAGATGGTCATGAGTGGAATCCACAGCCCACGGTAGAAGCCCATTACGCCTTCTTCGCGATAAACAATGGCAGCAAGTCGTGGCACAGAGATCTTTGTTTTCGTTGTTTGTAGCCTCGACTTGATGGAATCAAGCTACAGAAACATGAACAGAAATATTGAAAGGCGCTGCAAACGCACTGGATACCCTGCAAAAGTTGAAATATAACTGGCAGACAGCGCACACACGACAGCCTTGTTGCCTGTAATAACTGAGACCGCGACAGAGAATGGCCACGCGACTGACGATGGAGTATTTCATTGACTGCATTTCGGTCATACAGAGAAACGGGAGTTCTGCGAGGCGAGTTATTGTGGCTCTAAGCTCGAATAGTTCCGCGTATGACCTTTTTCCATCCATGACATAGAGTACGACTGTTGCTGAGCTGCAGTGTCGTGTTTGGCACACGATGGGGTCAATTCAGCTGCAAATCCAGAAAATTCCACGTTTTATAATGTCGAGGTCGTTGCGACATGCAGCAAAGGACAGACACTGAGAGGTCACTTGACCTGCAGAAGTATAACCTAAGTATGTATAACTATCCGGATCCTAAAAACCTCCCATCCTCTTCTTCTGAGGCTTCTTCTTTGTACTCGTTCGCCCACCAAAGGGCCCAGGAAGGATCTGGGTACTCGTCATCAGTTCCTGAGAGTGTATACCATCTCCACTTTGTTCCAGTGGTTGACTGGCAGAGAATGGAATTGGAAATGATCGTTGGGACTCGCTTGCCAATCTTCGTGAAGTCAAAGCCGTATTGTTCTTCGACGCAGCCACAACAGGAGGCGGCTGAGAGACTATAACAGGTTGTTCCTTGACCACACTGTTCGGAACTTCTTTTTTGAACCCATACGGACTTTCGTAGATGAACTGATCTGGGTCCGTCCCAATATTCCAGTCTTTTATCAACAACCGGACACCCACAGGACATATAGTTGGTTCTTCCTGTCGGTAGGTATCCCTCTTTAACACGGGATGCAAGCACTGAAACTCGACGGGCGCAGGCTCAGAGCCAAGAGACAAAGATTCCGTCATGGTTTCCAATGTGTCGTCAACAGGCGTCGGTTTCAAAAAGGGCTGAGGAGACAAGATATCACTGGATAGTGTAAGATCAAGAGCCAATTGTTCTCTGGCTTCTTCTTCTCGTCGTTTCAATTCCGCAGTCGGTTCATCGTTATGTGGAGAAACGTCATAGCGTTTGAGACTGTCAGCGACTGCGGTCACATCATCTGCGATTTCACAATCCAGATGTTTGAGAATGGGTCTCATGTCCATATGCCAAACAGCGGGAGTTTTCATCTTTTCCGTTGAAAGCCGTCCTCGAGCGAATGCGCGATAACCTCTTGTGGAGTTAAAGAGACTTCCTGTTAAGAAGTCTGCTCTCGCAGAAAGTTTAGGCTCGTCGCCAGAGCGGAAAAGAACATCGTATCTAACACCGATGAGAAGCGTGTCTCAGCCGGATGAACGAGATGCTTACGCTGTAAGTATATGTTCAACTGGCGCATTTGAGTTTTGCCAGAATAACGGCACTTGATCTATCAAGTCATAAACTGCTTCTGCGTCCGACTCTTCATCAGCTTTGGCTTGCTGTCGAGACGATATAAAAACGTCTCCATTGATATTCAGCGGGAATCCAGCTGATAAGGCGATTTCTTACCGTCGTAAAATAGAGAAAAAGACACTTCGGTTTTCTCTCGAGCACCCAGTTTGCCCATATCTGGTCGCAACTCTTGCGCTCTTCTTGCGAGATTGTTCATATCAGCTGACCAATCCAACTTTCGGTTTATGATAGTGGATAGGCCAAAGTCAAGGCGGTATATACTTCCACGCTGCGAGAGTGAGAACAAAGCCATTTCCTGCATACCACTCTTGAGAGGGTTGTGAAAGAGTGCGTGTCCCGTGAATTGACCATCCGCCGTAGGTAAAGAATGGCGGCAACGAAAAGGCTGTCTCTCAAGATGCACCAAGTCGTCTTTTGATCTCGTAACATCGTAGATCGTCACCAGGCCATTTCTTCGGGACGTCAGCAGAGTCAGTGATGCTGCAGAACCAGATAAGCACACACGGATACAGACTAGCCAATTTATACAGCCACCAAGAAAAACGGTTCTGCTCTCCAATGTTCGATCCCATCTGCGCTGGTGATTGTACCCCAGCAGTGTTTTTCCAGGCATCCGGCAGTCAATCCATACAATTTGATTGGTAGAGGCAAGACGTGCAATATGATCGAATCGTTGGGCTTCCAAAGACGTGATCACTTCTTTGGATGACTCTGACAGATGAAATAGACTGACTACAGATCCAGACGCGACCTCGAAAGTCAATCAGCCGTTATCAACCAGAACATTCAGGACTTTTACTCGTGAGTCTATCAGTCGCAGCCTATCTCTGCTACACAGAAGGAAACTGTTGTAGTCTTCGCACACTCCGAGTCTCCAAAAATGATCTGTAGGTTCTGATTCCGCACTCAACAGAGCTCTGAGACACCGTCAGAGAAGGCATCGTCATGAAAAGACATACTGTGCGTTCAGCATTTCCGCGATCCTGATGCTAAAGACAGCACCGTTGTTATTGACGAATAGAGTTTCAAGGGGGTTGCCAGAAGGCTTCAAGTCGACGATTTGATGATGTCCTACATCCGAACTTTTCACCTCTGCTAAAACACGCACTTGACCATTCCATTTTATTTCCAGGAATGAAGTAGAGCCAAAGGTCCTTACTGCCAGGAGAGGCGCTATGCAGAAACGTGAGATACTGGCTGAAACGGATTAAAAAAATACAATAGCTGGGTATGGAAACAATCTGCTGGATGGGAGTATCAAAAGACTTGACAGATGATGCTGCAGGCTTAAAAATCGAGCTATCTTCTTGTAAAACAAGAGTTGATACATCTGAGAGAAAAATTAAAGTCACCATCTGACCGAGAAATACACTGACTAAGGTCACGGTTGAGGTCGCCCATCGGAAACGCCAAAAGCTCGGTTTTCTTCGACAAGGACGATGGTCCCGCCAGTAGCTCCAGAAGATTTCCGGCATGTGGATCGAATTTTTCGAGATTCTGCTCCTCAATCAATCTTTCTCTGATGAGTTCGGCTGCGATATCGACGTCAGGAAGATGCGTCCTGAGGAAATTCGCCTGAAATAGCTGTCATTCGCAGTGACGGGCAATTCGAAATAGACAATACCCCAAGTTCCGCACGTCGTAAGATTGTCATCTTGGGTATTTGGACCGGAAGAGGACGTGTTGAAGGGAAAGCCATGACGGGAGCATCCGAGACCAACTTTGGCGCGTCTGATGACATTGAATGATTTAGGCACTATATTGGATTGCTATACCTTCGTCGGGGTTCAGAATGGTCGTCCATTCCAGCTGACCGTTAAGATCGACGAGAGTTGCAGCACCAATTTTGCCGCTCTCTACGGAGGGATATTTTCGGCGTACAGGACCTTTGCCTTTGGACCTTTCCTTTCGCTTGGAAACACGAGTAGCAATTTGATTGTCTGGCCAACAAGAATCCATTCCATTTGGCGTTGATCAAAAAGTGCGCACGTGCTTCAAGATCTCGGTAAGACTTAGAGACTACAAATAGTATCTTACTGCACAACGTTCACTGGCAGCAGTACACTTTGCATAAGAAACACAGAAATTCAGTTGGATTGCGTATAATTGACGCGTAATGATAGACTGAAGGGTAACGTAGTCGCGGTCACTGTTACTTCGCCACTTGGAGGTACAAGCTCAGAAACCTTCTTGGATAGGTTCGGACGGGTAGCAGCTTCAAGCTGCGGGGGTGCCTGTAGGTACAACTGCTTGTCTGGAGTCGACAGAGATGGTTTCTTGATCTGACTGTTGAATTTGTCAGTAAGGGTCAACCGACGGCAGGATAAATTACATGTCCTGTCTCTCAACTAGCATCTCTATTAGTTCCTCCAGTGTCATGTCGTCTTTGATAGAGATATCTAGAGATTCGCCACCACAAACCGGACAATCTTCGCGTTTCTCGTGTTCAAAGGTGTACGAATAGACCCCGTCAGTACCGATAAGCATGAAGTAGTTGTTGAGATACGCTGCAGAGCTGGTAGCAATCTTGAAAGCCTCGTTGCAGCATGACGCTACAGCCCTGAGTGATGGAGCGAAACGGGACGATGGATCTTACCCGCGATGATAGCATTCGTTGAGGCAATAGCAGGAATGATGTTTTTGACAACACCTTGGGTAAGTGACCATGTAACTCCTTCGATTTTAAATTCCTTGGCTCGCGCAGCCGCTGTTGTATACAACCAGCTGATGTGCTCTGGGTCGTCAGTGTCCATTTTCTTATCTGCAATAATTTAGCCGAAATGATATATTGATGGATCGCATAACGCACCACCGTGGATACGAGGCCATTCAAGTACGGAAGCCCACTCTATACAGTGTTCGGGAAGACGGGGAGTATTGGCAATGGTGCAAATAGGAAAAGCGGTCTGCTTGTTAAGCATGTCGAGAGAACATTCATAGCAGGATGTAAGGGTTGGCAAAATTACTCGAGCTTGGCCTTTAAATCCTAATGGATACGCATAAGTATGTCCTTTAGAGAGAGAAAATCAAACCCTCTGTGCCGCCATCAATGAGAGGCTTCAGACTTTCCGGGTTCTCTGGATCTACCAAATTCACGAGTGTGGCGCTCATCCATCTACGCGCCTCAACAGAGTCGAGACCACAAATCACAAGGTTGAATTGCATGTAATAGTCATCATCTTTGTCTTGAATTTTGCCAAAGTAGCTTGAAATGGTTGAAAAGGGCAAGCAAAGCAATGACACTAACATACGGAGTTACTTTCACACCTGGCACTCGCTTCATAATGAATTCTGCGGCAACGGTAGCTTTGGGTTTGCCTACATCTTTGGGCCTAACACACTGTAAATCTCTGTAAAAATGTACTTCCAAGACGCGTACCTGAACAAAAATTGACGGTTAAGATTACTGAGATCGATAGTGTCCATGTCAATGACATGAATATCCTTGAAGCCCGTCAAAGCAAGGTTTGCAAGGATCTCGCAGCCCAGACCTCCAGCACCAATCACAAGAATCTTTGCCTGATCTCGCAGAAAGTGTTTGACCTAGCACAGATGAGCTTAGGTTTGTGCTTGCAAAATAGAATGTTGTACGCCATCGCCAGCCAGAAATGCCGCGTCCGTTCGCGGACCTGGAGTGTCCAGTATCTGGTCAATGTGATAGTAACGTCCTGCCCAGTCTGAAGAGTTCTGCAAGTGCTCAGTCATTTCACGGAAAAGGTGCAGATAGCACGTGATTTCTATGGTAGTGCACTTTTTTGGTCACCAGCACTTCCGACAACGTCTTGTACTTTCTATTCTGAGTGGAAAGGCAGTAAGGATCGATAAGATTCGCTCTGAAGACAAAGATCCCGGCCTCAGAGGTGAGTTGTTTTTTTTTGGCCATGCTCGATTGAAGGCGTGTAGACTTTGAAATCAGCCTTCTTAGATTGCTTGAAAAGGTTACCAATGGTACAGTCATTGAAATCTCTGTAACTGGTACGTGTACATTGTGTCCGGTTGCACGTATGCACCTTTCATAGGAACGGCAATTCTGCTCAAGCCAGGAATCATCTCAGGCGGCCCTCTCAGCCATGACTGCCCATTGTCTCGCTCAGTCGGCTATTTCCTCGAGCCAGTTGTTATGTTGGCACCATTTGCAAAAAAACCTCTTGAGCTGACCATACGAGGTATCACCACTGATGACAACGATCTCTCTGTAAGAAGGGTCTTTCCTCAATGGCGTCCCGAAAGCTTCACTTCGGCCAGGTAGACCTACTCAGGACAGTAACATTGCCTCACCTACAATTGTTTGGAGTGGCTGACGGACTTGAGTTACGGGTATGCACTCCATCCATAGTTGTCTATCTCACTTGCAAGCAGATAAAAAAACGTGGGGCTCCTCCTGAGGGCGGCGGCGAAGTTCAATTCTTATGTCCCATTATAAAACAGGCAAAGACTCTGCATTTTGTCGATCCTGGAAAAATTAAGCGAATACGGGGCATCTCGTGAGCTGTCAGCCGAACTCTCTATATTCTGCGCTCATTCGACTAGCCATGCAGTACGAGTGAATCCACAAATTTCAAACAGGATGATCGAAGCGTCACGTTCCGTACTTAACCGATACATTCCTGACATATACCTCTACTCTGACGTCTACAAGGGTGAGGAGAGTGGAAAGCAAGTCTCTTGGCGTGTAGTTACTTCAAGTGCTCATTTACACCCGCAGATCTCCTGGATATGCCCTCAGCTTGCTTGCAGAGTCGACAACATCTGCTATTCACTGCGCAGAAGCGACCTCCAAACCAGGTGTACCTCCAGAAGACATTGCTCTTCAAGCGACGCGAGCCCTTCTTTTGGAAATTTCTAAGGGAGGTTGTATAGATCAAAAACATCAAACTCTTGTTCTTCTATACATGGTCTTGGGCAGTGAAGATGTGGGACGGTGCCTCATGGGCGAACCCTCGCCACGAACGTCAGTCCAGGTCCTACTATCTGACTAAAACTGAAACCCCAGTAGAGTTCAATTTCTGAGGGATATCCGTGACTTTTTTGGCACTTCGTTCAAAATCGTTCCCGCTGACCCGTCTGACCCTGACTCGTCAAAACTGATGTTTTCTTGTTATGGAACTGGATATATCAATGCCAATAGGTCGCTCACATGATCTTAGGTGGTGAAACATGTTTCCTGTAGTAGTGTACAGTGCCCTAGTAGAATGATAGTTGTGTATAAACACTCCAGATGTGCTATCGTCGACGAGAAAGAATAACCAGAGCCGTGCAAACTGCACCCATTGCGAATCCAACAGCTGAAGGTAACAAGCAAGAATGAGAAATAGTGGGCCACTTGCGTCTGCCTGTTATTTCTTCAGCAGTGGGGATACGACCCTGTTCCCAGCCAACGTTCAGAAGCTTGATTTGCATGGCGTCATCGAGGAGACAAAAATCTTGCATATCCCAAGTATCACAAAGCTGTGTCATCCACTTCATACGCTTTCGACTGACGACACCTCCCACACCTGATGCCCGCTCCTTGAGCTTCTCGCGGAGCTGGCCCACTTTGGCTACAGCGGTACCCTCATTTCCGGTCAATGCCTTTTGTAGCGTAGCCTTTATCAAGGCCGCCATTCTGGGACCGTTACCACTCGTCGAAATCATGATCTGCAGAGGACCGTCACGAATTTGAGCACCAAAATAAAAGTCGCAATAGTCAGGGAGATCGGCGGCGTTTACTGGAATTTTGACTTGACGACAGTGTTCGACAATTTCGTACGAGCGATTTACATCGTCAATGGCGACGAGCACCATGTCCATTTTGTGAAGTTCTGAGGGACCACTGAAGCGACGGTCGTAATGCGTGATACGGTCTGGGTGCTGCATGATAAGCTCTTTTGTTCGCAAATGAAGACCTTTGAGAGGCGAGAGGATAGTGATCAGGGCTTGTGCACAGAGAACCGATTCGACGCGACCAGCAGCGACCTCGCCACCACCAACAACGAGGACACGCTTGTCTTTGAGTTGCCACGCAACCAGCAATGAGGAACTGCTCGAGGACATGGTGGTGGTAAAAGACAGAGTTGAACTGATCACTTGATCAGTCAGCACCTTCAACCCGAACAGTCATGCCGCCCAAAGCAGATATCAATAAAGCAGGTTGGGAGCAGAGCGAGTTTCCGATTCTTTGTGAGACTTGTCTGGGTGATAACCCATATATTAGGATGGTGCGTCCTTTGATTTCAATTGACAATTTGTAAATCTGTTGCAGTCAAAACAAGAGTATGGTCGCTCTTGCGGTACTTGCAATCGCCCTTTCACAGTTTTTCGTTGGAATCCAGGCTCAGGTATGCGGTACAAGGCAACCGTCATTTGTCAGACATGTGCAAAAGTCAAGAACGTTTGCCAATGCTGTATCTTGGATCTTGAATATTCACTACCGACACAAATTCGTGACACAGCCTTAGCCATTCAGAGCGAGGCACCCACTAGCGACATAAACCGAGAGTACTATGCCCAGAACATGGAGAGTAAGGTACATATTGTCATGCACTGCAAGTCCGTGGCTCACAACGACTCAGTTCGAAGGCGACAAGACTGCTCTAGCAGGCGCTCGAACAAAATCAGCAGGGAAGGAAATGTTGAAGCAGCTGGCTCGCACAGATCCCTACTACAAACGCAACAGACCACACGTCTGCTCATTCTTTGCTAAAGGAGAATGCAAACGCGGGACAGAATGTCCGTACCGGCACGAAAAACCTGTAGAGAATGAGCTCTCGCATCAGAACATCCAGGATCGTTATCATGGACATAACGACCCTGTAGCAAAGAAAATCATGCGTGCACATGCTGAAGCTCAAGGTCTCAAGCCACCGGACGATGAAACCATTGTAGGAATCATTTTTGTACAAAGATCCTTGCTTACTTTCTTTAAGACCTCCATCTTTCTTTCTTCTCTTTCTCCAAGCTCTTCAGAGCAAAGCGTTCGGAATCGCGTCCTACAATCACTGCCAAGCATTGATCCTGATCAGCTGCGGTCGATAATACATGTTGAGAAGACGCGGTAAGTTCTAAATTCCCTCTTAATGTGGTTTCATTGCCTGTAGATGTGCATTCGTTAACTTCAAAGACCGAGCTTCGGCGGAGACAGCAGCAGAAGCCTGGGCAAATGGACTGGAAATTGACGGTGAGACGGTCACTATCAAGTGGGGACGAAGTAGAGCCACAAAAGCCGTGACCCCAGCATGAAGTGACACCTTCTATTCTCCACGTCTCTCCTTCATTTATCTTCGGGAAATGAGTTCATCCAAGCCATGAATTCCTTTAAACCATTATTGGTGTATAGAAAGCGAATTGATGTAGAAAAGTGAACCTAGACTAGAAGACCTCCTGTAACAAAGGTACCTAGCCAGCCCAGGATTGGAAGTAGCCCAACTCCAGTTACCAGTGCACGTCCTAAATTGACCACTGCTGGTCCCGCTAGCGAATAAGAATTAAGTGTTGAGAATTTTTCAGCCAAGGTAGAAGAAAAGGTACTAACGACATAATCCGCTCATACCCCATCCTACTCCGAAAAGAGAAGCACCGGCAATCAATCTAGGATCAATATGTCCTCCTTTGGGTACAGACCAAGATCCTCCTAGTCTCGGCATTTCAGATCCTCTGTAGGACTGATAGAGAAAGGTAAGGAGAGGAAGAGCTCCAGCTGCTAGGTATGCCAGCGATGGATCAAAAGATTCGTCTATCGGAAGGACAAGGAATGAAAACACTTTTTGAGGGTCGCTGAGACCAGATAGATGCAACGCCACTGAGAAAGCAAACGACGTCGATAAGACAGCCAGAATTCTCAGTAATTGACTAGTCATTCCCTTCGGTTTTTCCGGAGACTGTTAACGCGTTAAATAAGTAAAAGCAAAGCACCTGGAACACACCAGTAGGTATAACAGAGCAGGTATAGAAAAGGTTGATGCAGCTACTGCAACAAGGGTTCTGCTATCACTGCTCAGGATCCAATGGCTGCGGGTATAGTTATGAGGAGGGAGACTTGGATGTACAGAACGAGTGGTCAGAACCCCGGCCGTAAAGAAGATGCAGGTAGCAACAATGGAACTGTATATAAGAGTGAATTGATTCCCTGCCAGTGTATCGATACTCACCGTGGAGAAAGACGAGATATACCGGCGAGCATATGGCTGATTATACTGCAATGAGAGGGCGGCGGACTCATCGTAAAGCTTACCCAGATGTACATCCGTTTGACATCTATATGATGCAGTCAGCTACGGGTCTGAAGATGGCAGTCGTAGATTTACTCTAGTGCCAATTCCAACAAGAAATCCAGACAATAGAACTTTTGGAAGTTGCATACTAGTAATGTCATCTCCAGGACCTTGGAGAAATCCGACACATGCACCCCCAAGAGAGAGACCTGCAACTGCCATAATAGCCTCCGTGTTGCATCGCACAGCGCGATGCAGAAAACCTGAAATTCCAAAGACAGAACCATTCAGAACGAGGAGAGCATGCATGGGTATCGCTAATCCTATCCCTCCTAACACAGAGTTCAGTGGCGCTGTCGACATCATCCGGATGGGATCCATGAGTTGAAAGAAGGGGGATCAATTAATCAAGACTTTCAAGTATATACATGTTTCGGAAATACGGGATCACTCATCAGACGCGTCGGACGGCCACGTGAGTTACTGAGGACTCCGAGTCTTTTAGTAAACTTTAGTCCAATGGCTTTAGCCTTTCTCAGCTTATCTGGAGGAGCCAGTAAGTCTGATTCGATATTTACAAGGCTACCTGTACTAAGCGTGTTCTTCCAGCAAATTCAGTTCGTCTTCCAGTTCCATGGCCTCTGCGACATTCATCTGCAGATCCACTTGCTCATCGGCAATTCCAGAAGCTCCCACCCGCTGTAAACTTTTTCCGATCATTCCTCGCCACTTCAGGTGTCCATCCACGTCACAATTTATGTTTTCAACACCCATGACATCTACTGGTTCTAGTCCAGCGACTTTCCAGTTGACATCGGAAGCACGCGACAAGACAGCGAGAACGTAGTCATCTGTTGAGTATCCATTGACAAGCCGACCTGCGACAAGGCGTCTAATACTAGTCCATGAGGTGGCGTCTGTTGAGGTAGGTGTGCCGAATAGAAATACATCCTGCACAAGGCAACTGGTCTTCGAAGGTGACAGAGCTGCCAAGTTTTTCAAAGCTTCGAATACTACGAGAGCTCCCAGCGAATAACCTGTTAAGACCACAGGACGGTTTCCAAAGACGCGTTGAGACAGGAGATCGCCAAGAACAGCACCAGCTTTCACAGCAAGTGCCTTGGCATTCATCCATGGATTATCTATCCAAGAATGAATTAGCTGAATAATTAATGAAAGAGATACCAATAATTTGTCCAATTTTTAGCAATGCTATCGGTGCCAGGGAGGACATCAGGCTGGCAAAAACAGTGCGTCTGATTATCTCCGCTTTGACGTATTTCATGGTGTGGGTTTTAATCAGAGTGACAAGGGCATTGGACAGTTGCTGTAACGCCTCCACTTCCTTTGAAGCAGCAATAACTAAGTTTTCACAACATATAGGAGGAACAATAATTACCCATCGCAGAGCAAACGTATCGCAATCTTCACCGAAGACGGTCCACGGTGTCGTGACGTCCTCTGGCGACGACAACCAGCCGCTGATACATATCCTGACCGCGAGTGTCTCTTCATGCCCAAGTTTCCTCACAGGAATCAAAGCCAGGTCTCGTATCTCTCGGGTATGTCTCTCGATAAGGCGCGCACTTGAATGGGCTCCGTATGCGCCGAAGAGTGCTCCGCAGACTACAGACGAGCCTGCAAGTCCACTGGCCAGCAGCCCCGCGGCTGTTCCACTGACACCAAGCCATCCTAAAACGGTGACCATGCCTGCGCCCACCAAAGGCGCAGCAAGTCCTCCTGTTACGCCAACCAAAACACCGCCAGCTACGGCAGCGAGGCCCATGCCTACGAGACGTGAAGTTCTTCCCTTCTTTGCGTGGTCGCTGGTCACCGTCTCTGCTTGTTTTTGCACTTCTTTGATGGCCTCATCGGGATTCTTCAAAGTGGAGACGATAACCTCCTCATCCAGAAGTCCAAATGTAGACAAGAACGCGCGTGTACGAGACGAGTACTGTTTCGTATTTGAAATTTGAAGGAAAAGGATAGTATTCAGCATCCTTGAAAACGACTCTGTTGGCGGAAGTTTCTTTAAATCACCAATAGAAGTGTCTACATAAGGATCCAAGGTAGGACATTCCGTCTCGCCTGTTGATTTCAGCCAAAGTAGCACTATTAAAGGGATCAATGACCTGATCTGGGTTGGTCAAGTACAATCCAAGCGTGTTGAAGTAGATCTGGCCAAGTTGGCGATGAACTTGGTCAAGCAGAGAACAAACCTTGAGCCCAGTGACCGAGATCTTGGTTGAAGCAGTTTCTTCGCTCTACTCGACTCGACTCAGGAAGAGATGATAGGTTATATTCCATTAAAGAATACAATTCTGCGGTGTTTCGGAAAGCCGCAAGACGTCGAAACAGGTGCTGAAACCTGCGCACCAGAGAGTATGATATCAGACCAAGTACCAAAGTAAATTGAAAAATTACATATTGTCTCGCTCACTCTCACTGAGGCCTTGAGCAGGCGTAATCTTCTCCAGGGCGGTGGCCATGATGATGGGCTATTCCAACTGTTACTGACCGTCACGCGCCAAGACGGCTCGTCATGATCACTGTCGGTTTTGGTTCAGATTGCTGGCGTTCTTCTACAATTTACTTTGGCAACAGTACATGCGGGCGATTCATGTTTGAACTCGTGTCCCGTAACTCGAGTCTCCTGCATTCTATAATCCGGCCCCAACCCGGCTCGAGTCCCAACGCGGTTTGCTTGGCTCATTTTCCCCCGTGGTCGCGTTATCACCAACTGGAATACTTCTCTCTTTCTAAGGATGGCGTCATTGTCATTTTCAGAACACCTGACAACTCTTGCAACTTCAACTAAATGCCTGCTCTGAGCATTCCGCTTGCTGCCCACTATGTTACAGCAAAACCAACGAACTTCGATCGTAAAGCCATCCGTTACATGACTTCTTGTGTCTCACCGCGACGACTTAGTTGATTACGCAGACTTGGCAATCGTTGACCTTGGGAAGGCATCCACTCTGGAGGGCAGGCGTGAACTTGCAGTGCAAGTTCGGGAAGCCATGTCGACTACTGGCTTTTTTTATGTTATCAACCATGGTCTAACGCCTGCACAAGTGAGTAATATACACTATATCAGTCAGTTGGTTGACCAGACTTATGATAGGCCGAACGGATGTTCGATATTGCGGACATTCCATTTACTAATGTGGACCTAGAAGAGAAAAAGTTGTACGCAGGAACCATGTTGCAAACAGGATCGTATCAAGGCTATAAGTTGCGTAATTACTGGCATATCGACAACGGTATTCATGACCAGATTGAACATTATAACAGTAAGAATAACTTCATCCTTTGACTTTTTTGATCCCCTGCCAGTCAATCGTGATGTATCCGTGCGCGAGCACCCGAAGCCTGTTCGACCCTTTCTGCCTGAGATCGAGCAGTTTGCCCGACACAACCACTTCAATGTTCTCCATCCAATTTTAAGGTGATAAATCACACTCATATAGCACCAAATCTCAGTAACGCAGATTGTTGGCGTTAGGTTTGGAACTCCCCGAGGAATCCTTTGTTGAGCAACATGGGTTCGCATCCGTCGGTGAAACTTATGGTTAGCAAAAATCATAACACTGACACTACCTTCTGACGGTAATGAATAGTGCGGTTCATGAAATAGTAGGCGTCCGTTTCACAAACTCTTCGCTAAAACATATATTTCAGCTTCCCTCGATCACAGGAGGAGGAGACAAAAACAAAAAACGTCTGGTTGAAAGGTCATACTGGTAAATACCCGTGGTTTTTGATGGACGTGCTTGATTAAGTGCAGATTTTGGGACCATAACTATTCTTTACAGCCAACCCGTTGCCGCTCTGCAAATATTGACACAAGACGGGAGCTGGAAATGGGTAAAACATATTGACAATGCTCTGGTGAATCCGATTGTTACTCTCCGGTGAATACAGCTCTCATTTTGCATCGACAGGTCATCAATGCTGGAGATGCGATGGAATTTTTGTCGGGAGGATTCTATCGTGCTACAATCCATCGGTAGGTCTCCCTACCATGTGCTTGATCTGTGGTTGACTCTACGCGTAGTGTCGTGCAACCGCCTCCCGATCAGCGTAATTATACGAGACTCGGGGTCTTTTACTTCTGTATGACAGATGATGCAGTGAAGCTGATACCTCGATCCGAAAGCCCTGTTCTCCAGAAAGTGGGCGTGGTCCGTCGGTTCGACGATAAAGATGCACCGACTATGGAAGCGTGGCGCAAAGGGCGAACATCGGCCTACGGGACATCTAAACTTGCCACTGGAAAAGAGGCTGGGGTAGAAGAAGAGATCATTAACGGTGTCCTCGTTAAGCACTACAACTAAATTTAGTAATAGTTAGCAACAAGAACTCGTGATACTTAACATACGCCAGATCATTTGATAGAACGCTTCTCTACTCGGACTCCCAACCCATGAGAACTGTAAATCGCAGGTCCTCTGTGTGTGCCAGCAAATTATAGCTTGCGCACCCAAGCCAAGCTCATCGAATAGGGCTCTGTTACGCATGAAGTTACAGCCTGGCGCTGAAGTCATGCTCAAGCCTTACTTGGACCTTGAACCACATGATCCGTTGACTTTTTTTATATCAGATCATGACACTGGAAAGTCAGCTAGTCTCGAGGCCGATATAAAGGTGGTCATGTCATGAAGGGTTGCTAAAATGGTCAATTTCACGATCTATACCGGTGGCTATACCTCATACATCTTAACCTACCTCTTCAATTCAGAAACTTTATCTCTTTCTTTCCTCGCCAACAGCACCACTGGACCTGATCCTTCTTGGCTGACACTCAATCCTAACAATCCAAGCCTTTTCTAGTAAACTTGTTTTTGGTGCTTCCTTGCTCAGCTGAAGAAAGGCATTAGTGCTGTGAACGAAGACACAGATGGAGCTCTTCAGTCCTTCAGAATCGAACCCGACAGCTCGATATCTCTGTTGAATACTGTGAGCTCTGAGGGCAATGGACCCGCCTTTGCTGGTGCGCTTTCGAATGGCGAAGTTGCGGTGATGAACGTATAGAACCTTTCTCGTCCCTTTCTGCTTACTGAAGCGCGATGTAGTATGGCAGCGGTAACGGACGGGTTATTCCTACCGAGGGCGGTATTGGGTTCAATAACGACAGCGCCCCCCTTATCACATTTCCTCCGCCCATAGGTGGCGTGTCAAATCCGCATATGGCTCTCCTTCACGACGGGGAACTGTTCGTCACTGATCTCGTATGTGCTAGGTATCACTAGCTTGTTTCTGACCTTGCTGTAGGGCGGTGATAAAGTGTGGCGTCTAGGCGAATACGGACCCCCCGGACACTGGTCTATCCACGGCTTTATCGAGCAACCGTTAGGTTCGGGTCCTCGTCACATGGTAATTCGCGATGACTACCTCTACATCCTTCACGAAACAACTTCAACACTCTCAGTTCAAAAAATTCCTCCATATCCTAATGGTACTTCGCCTTTCATTTCGGTTGTTTCGATCATCCCCACCGATGGACCTGCCGATGCGCAATGGTTCGCAGCCGAACTTTTGATTCCGCCAACCAGTCCTGAATTTCCGATTCCCTATATCTATGCATCAAATCGTAACATTGCGAATCGCAGTCCTAGTGGTGATCATGATCCTCGTGGAGATCCCATCGCTATATTCGAGCACATCGGAAAGGGTACGGCAAACGAAACCCTTGAGCTCATTTCGGAGGTCTATACAGGACTTGAGGAACTCCGTGGGTTCGGATACGGTTCTAGTATTCTGAAAGGTGGAGAACAGTATTTGGTGGCCTTGGGTGCTCAGAGTGGCGGAATGGTTGTGTTTGAACGCATAGACGGTGGCAGAGGCCTAAAAGAGGTAGCAAGAGATGATACAGTAGAACCAAGATCGACTTTATTAATGCTCTAAGTAGGAATTAGGATTAGCTTTAAATGAAACTATGTACTTATGTGAATGCTAAGGCTAGTAGTGGAATTATAGATTATAACGAGAAATATGTCTCATAATCATTAGTGTTGCAAGCATTTCTGGGGCAAGATGGCCGAACGCTTCATCGATGGTGAGAGTACAACCAGAAGATCCTTCGTATTGAGGCTCTCCTGGAGTTTGCAAAGAGTAATATGCAATGAGGTAGCCCGATGAGTTTGTACACTAAAAAAGATAAAACGTTAGTCGAGACACGACAGAAAAGGCAACACGGACAGTCCACCCCTGATCATCCTGACACCCGCGACTCCAAGTGTACTGCTGCCCATCGGAGGCGGTAAATTTTCGGGCAGCATTGCTGAGCAGTTTGTCAGTCGAGCAAGCAAACGAAATCGGTGATACCAACTTGCAGGCAACTTTGACCAAAAATTTCTTCATCTCGACAGAATGTCGTTCGGAGAGGCTTATAGTTCCCAGATTATGATTGGGACCGAAATCCAATGCAACGAGGGGTTTTAAATACGAGGCCTGGTATGCATCCGGGCGTTGGAATATCATGAAAGCAGTATGAGAAGAATTACTGGCAGTACATCGATAGGTTAGATGCATTCGGTCGTGAAGGTCAATAAATTCAGAGCCTAACAGGCTCCCTGTTTTGTCTTCGAGGAAGTAAGGTAGTCCGTACAGAGTCATTATGGAAGGAGCGAAGATGAGACGCGTTGCACGTTTACTTGAAAAAATAACGAAGCCAGGTGGCGCAGGGTCGGGATTCGGCCCGTCACTTACTGTACACGTGACACGCTGAGCGCGTATTAATTGCTTGGCATCAAAAGTTTTTCGTGCTTCATCTTTCCTTCTCGACCACGCTCATTTACGAGTTATTCGCTACAATATGTACACTGCAGCAGCAATCTCACTGATTTTTGCTGTGGCTGCTCAGGCACAAACAACCATAGTTTCCTTATTCCTTTACGACACAGATCCCCAGCCCCTGGTGGCATCTGTCGTAGCAGTTGAATCTTCAACCACAACCTATTCGATAGCTTGTCCTACGGGAACTGACTCTAGTGACTGTGGCTATCCCGCCGGTGTCGATACCCTGGTCACTCAAGCACCCAACTTTGCAGGCGCAAACATTGATATGGCTGGCCAATTTACTATGAATTGGAGCTGCGACATCACTAGTTCCACTGTTGCTGCAGTTTGCACAGTGTCTGCCGGCGGTCCAGCAGCCAACTCCCCTGGCGCTGAAACAACCACACTTTCCGGTACTGACCTTCAATATTTTCCTGTCACTGTCACAGCAGGACTCGACAAATTGACTGCAAACCTTACCCCAACCAGCAGTGGATCTATCGATGCAACTCAGACCCAGTCTACTGGCTCACAGTCCACTGCAGGCAGTAGTTCAAACAGTGGCTCAACTGATGCAGCTACAAGCACAAATGGCTCTCCTCCTAGTCCAACTGCCAACAACAATGCTGCTAGCAAAATCACCAGCAACTCCATCTTGCTGGCTGCCATTTCCATGTTGTTAGGGATTTTAATGTAACATTAGTGTTGGTACAATGATGAATTTTGTGACTGTCATTCCGGTCGGTCTGCAATTCAACAGTCCACATATCATTACAAGGTCCATGAAATGTTCATATACAGCTATTCAAGTAATTCTCGAGTGGACCCACCCGTCAGGGAGCCAGCAAGTTTAAGCAAGTCCTGCAAAGTGTGATGAGATTTTGTCTTGTAGCAGGAACCACTAACGGTTATGTCTGAAGACGATAATGGGCATGCAAATGTCAAAGAGTTGGATACGACTGGAGAGATGGGGATGAATAATATGCGAATGCCCACCTGGATATTATTGGGTCAGTAAGGTCTAGTACATCAATAAAATAGCTCACAGTAATTTTATACTCGACAGTAAGAGACTGTGGAGGCGAGCTCGCGCATTTACTTGCGAGGTCGTTCAAGATTGCACGGTTTGGGTCACTAGATAACGAATAAACCAGCGAGAACGGAAAAGTAAAGTTGGTGGTCTGGTGGGATCCAAAGTGGATGTTGTTGGCAGTACCTCCGCCAATAGCAGTGTTGTTGATTGGATAGAAGAGCTACAGGATCATAAGCGCTGGAAAACGTGACATAGTAGGACCAACATCAGCTTCGATTTTGGTGAAAGTGACTGCAAAGAAATTCGGGTTATTAACCCTAGAGGAAGGTAAGCAAACAATTTAAAGGCTACACACGTTGGACTTGCGAGATATTTATGCCCAAATTGATGGAGACGCCATCGGCGCCAAGTTGGATCTGTGCCCGGGCTGTCAGGTACAGGCTGCTCGATGTCATGGATTGCTTACCTCGTTACCAGTTGTCGTTGGTGCTACGTTGCCAATGCTCACAGCCGGCGGTCGTACCCACTGCACGTCAAGGTGAAGATAGAACTGATATAGACAATTGACACGAACCAGGGCCAGTGACAGCAGTATGCTTAAAATTAAAAATAACGCACTGAACAATGTGCAACCGCAGAAGCGTCCTAGACACGAAACTCTGCTTCCCTTTTAGAATTGTCGGTTTTATCAATGCGCGGCACTTCAGCAGACTTACACCAGTCCACAAATTTTCGTGATATGTCTTCCTGAAGCTTTTGAAATCGCGTTCGGCCTCAGGTCTAGGAGACTTGTAGTAAGGGAGCTATCGATTCATGTTGGCTAAACTTACCGGGCAGAGAATTCGCCTCTATCAAATCCGCTAAGTTCGTCGGTATCCCTAACTTTGTCTGTAACAACTGGTGGGAGGTTGGCAGAAGGTTTCCGTTCATGGCCCATGGCAAAGCTTTGCCTTGTGTTTTGCCGCTGTGGAGCGCTGGAGCTCTGACCTGGACTATCTGCAGAGGAGTCTCTGTAGCCTGCATAACCCTGGTCGTACGAAGGATGGGCTTGATGATTCGATGTATATGGATTAAAGTCGTCGGTGTAGGCAGCATTATTATAGTTTGGTGCGGTGTTATAAGGGTCCCGGTAAGACATTGAACCTGACTCGAGTAGATTAGTAGGGGTTGGATGTGTTGAATAGTTTGGAAAGCAAGATGAAGGTAAGACCAACAGTTGGGGCAGTACACTACGTCACATTCGGTCACGTCGGGTAACACAATTCATTCGAAACAATAATAAAACAAGCAGTTCTCAACCAAGTACATAAAAAGAGAGGCACAAAAGACCCATTTCGTCAACCATAGCTTCCTCGTCCATTGCTAGGAACGAATGGCATTCTCTGATCACCGTTGGATGCAGTGTTTAAATGCGCAGCACGAGAAGGCGGTCTTGATCCTGTGATCGGGGCAAAACGCGAGGGACCATTAGTAGAAGGCATAGCATTCTTGGGAGGAGGAAAACGCTGTTCTGGAGGCAAGAAACGATTCGTAGAAACGGCAGGGTCACTGTTTGTCGACCGCTGTGTCTGTTGACGTACATGCTGGGGCGTGGGAGGAGGAGCCATGGCTTTCCTTTGCATTGGTGGCTGAGGCCGTGGATTTGTTGCGGCTTGCACAGGTTGAAACTTTGCTACAGACTGTGGTGGCGGTCCAGGTCCATTCTCCTGATGCTGTTTAGTCCGCTGAAATTGTCTTAGCGTCCCTTGAACGGGTGCAATGCCCTGAGAAGTCGAAGGCTGAAAAGAGAATTTGCTGTGAAGCAATTTGGAACCCTGAACTGACACAAGACGTCGTACGTACTCGGTGAAACCTCGAGTACCCGGTCTGTCTTGTACAGGTTGCAAAAATTGTTGATTAGTTGGATAGGGATGTTCTGGACTTGTCTTAGATAGGTATGGTGGTTGTTGACCCGGAGGAAGAGTGAGCCTATTCTGGCCAAGAGGTGTATGAGTTGACCGCGGACTAGACAGTGATGTCAATTCGATTTGACAAGAGGCCACGTCGACGAGCCTTTGGGGCTCCACCATTTGCCTCTTTCCATTCAAATTGAGGACTGCTGAAGGTTCTTCAGTGTAATAATGTGACGAATTCAATCGCTTTGAAAGCATATCGAGCTGTCTGGACGAAATCGGTGAACCTCGTCAGATGCAGTGTACTTACTGCCTTAGCTGAGAGTTTTCATTGCGTATCTTCTCGATGTAGATGCGCTGTTGATGGTACTTTGACTTGTAGTAGCGGATCTGAGATGCCATTGATTCTTGCTGAAACTGCACATGCATTGGCAAATGGGACGAAAATAAACCTTTCACAAACCTTTATCGAGTATGCAACTGTATCAAGTGCGTACGGGGCAGACTTGAACCAATCTGTCATCGGTGCATCCATCTGTGATGCATCAGAAACGAGAGAGCAGTTCGACGCGACTTGCATCGTGCTGTAGAGGAATAACTTGGATATCTGTGCTTCCACAGTGACAGCTTTGATCAGGATCTGATATCATGCTGTTAGAGATTTGCTGTGTAACAGGCTTCGACTGACTGAGATGGCTATTGCAGATAATATGACCACAGTCTGTGAGCCAGAACGGAATTGCAGGGCCTGAATCTGTGATAAATGGAAGATGGCATTTGGAACATTCAACAAAGTCCCAGAAGTCAAATTCTGACATGATGGCAGAAAAGAAGAAGGCACAATGGTCACACAGCTATCAAGTTGTGTACTATTCATATCCCATGATGGGCGGCTAATCTGGCTTTATATTCCAAGGACTGTAGATAGACGCTGTAACGTTTTGCGCTACGATGCGCATGGAAGAATGGCGACAAAAGTTCATGAAGGAACAATATTTGTGGGGCGCAAATCCGCCCGGTAGCGTGACTTCTGAATCTTCTCGCCGCGACATGATCCACGGCGTGTCCTGCAAAGACTGGACAATCGATTCTCTCACCAAAGGAAACAAATTCCAGCATGTAAGCCGCATTTCTGCAACCAACCCAGATCTTCCGTCCTTTATCTCGCAATATGAGCACTCCGGGCTGCCGTTCGTAATCGAAGATTGCCACAAGCTGCCCGAGTGGTCCGCAGACTTGTCCCTTGAACGCTTCACAGATTTAATAAAACAAGGTCTCCTTCTTACAACTCACTCAAGTCAAGCTCACGCATCTGCAAAGACTCAATTTTAGTCAGAAACTGTGCAAATGGAAGAGACCTTACTCTGCCGCTCAACACATTTATCGAAAGATCAAGAAAAATCGAAACCAATGCTGTGCCTGGCGGTGCGTGTTCCATATTCTAGCATGTCCCAGCTCTTGAATTGCGTGACAGAGACAGAAAGGCTCTACGGCAAGGATGCGCCCTGTCCTCCAGAATGGTACGAATGGCTTACTTCGAGCGGTGTGGTTCCGTCCTCTCTGCTTCCAGACTCTGCGGACAATCTTCTGCTTAACATCCCCCAGTCGGTACGTCCCCAAATCCAACCCCTCTCTCTGTCCAAGCTTTCCCTAGCAACGAGTCGAGACTTTGATGTGTTACCTCGGTGTTGGCGACACTTATACGTCAATGCACAAGGATCTCTGTGCTTCATCCGGCCAGAATCTTATGTGTTATACAGAGAATGGCGGCTCCTCCTTTTGGTTCATGACCGAGAGCTCAGCCGCTCAAGACATGTCCGACTACTTTCATGAACTCCAGCAAGAGCTTGACCATGAGACTCATGTTATCACCTTGGACCAGTTGGCACTAGCACCTTGTACTGTGTATATTACCCAGCAGAGGCTGGGAGATCTCGTGTTCGTCCCACCACGCAGCTGTCACCAGGTTGTGAATAGCGGTGGGATCACCATCAAAACCTCATGGTCCAGGATGACACTACAAGGCCTTAAGACGGCTCTATACCACGAGCTTCCAATATACCGGAGGTTGGTATCTCATTTGTCTTCATGACAGATGCTCATGTTCGATATAGAGTCTGTCGTCCTGAAATCTATCGTGTACGATCGACAATCTATCACACTCTAAAACTCTTCACCTCAAAACTCAAGTCAATCCCCCCTTCAAATGCTGCAGACACGCACGTCTCGCAGCTTAGAACTACTCTTGAACTTTTCGATCACATATTGGTCGAAGAATACTCGAAGGATAGTGAACGGATGCCTTGTGTTGTATCTTCTCATTCTGATGGAAGCGAGTCTCTTGTCAGCTGCGACTTCTGTGGTGCCGACATCTTTCAAAGCTTCTTCGAGTGTCGCACATGTTCCGAAAGTAGCCAATCCCGTGTTGGAGACGGATATGCCATCTGTGCTGGCTGTTATATCGAGGGCAGAAGCTGTCTCTGCGCCCGCATGGAACCAGTCCAGTACCGTCGGTTTGGCGACCTCCTCACCCATAGAAAGGAGGCCATAGATGTGCTGACTAGCCATCTCGAAGCGTCTGGCACCACTATGGAACTGAAAGCTGAAGAGTTTGTCTGAATAACATAACAGGAAGCCCTTTTCTCACCCTTTCATAGGCAGCTCCTCTGTGACAATCATTACACCATGATATTCACTGCAGGTTGCACACTACGGGAAATGCGAGAAAAGCGTCTGTCGACCGAGCAGAAGGCAGTATGTCACTTCTCCATTCATCCACTTCTTTTCTCATATCTTCCAAGGTATCTTCCAAAGGAGATTGCCGCATATGCAACGTCTCCGAGCGTCATAACGTACTAGTTGACTCCTGGAAATTTTGCAAAAAGTGCCACAAGGCAGCATGCTATCCACACTCACTGAAATCGAGAAAGATCCATTCGTTGGAAGTTATGCTCGCGTCAGGACAAGATGAAAACGACGAAATCTACCATTCCGTCCATATGCGAACGGGAGAGCGATACGATCAGGGTTTTGTTAAATTCCGCCAAGCTCAAGCAGCCGGAGATGTCCCTGATTTTCTTGTCCAACTTGTCAACCTTGCAACGTCGTTCAAGATATGCAAACCGATCAATTCAGAGTTCATGACTCTTGGTTGGTATGATAAACTGAAGGTCAGAGTCGAGCTTCTTGGCGGCTTTGGCTCATATATCTACTCAGGGGATTGAGAACCAACGAGTTGCAGAGCCGTTAAACACAGAGCCAACAAGCGAACCAGAACCCGTTTCACCCGAAGTCTCGTCAGATACTCTAGCATTATCCACAGTGCCGCCAGAGGTGTCTGAGGAGGTGTCAGTTGAGGTATCTCCACAGCTTTCTGTTTCGATCAGTTCTCGAAAGCGGAAACGATTGCTCTACGTTGACATGCCCCCAATTCCTGCAGAGTATCGCTCCGCCCCTGTGAAGCATCACCATACACAAGCAGCGGGGGCACTGCCACAGTCCATATCTGAGCTCTCAACGCCAGTAGTAGAGAGGCCGAAATCCGTGAGCTTGACAACGACCTTGCACTCATCGACGCAAGCCCCCTCTACCCTCAGCGGCATGAAAACCAAACAGGTGGTCGACCATGTTCTGATGCCGCCGGTTCCTACAAAGTATCGCCGCAATTCCCTTTTGCCACCAAAGGAATTGAGAACTAAGCAGAGCGTGAAAACTGTATGTATTCAATATTCAATCTACTCCTCTCAACAATGGCTTACCCATCTTAGAAGCACAACCACATTGCCTCTACAGCTTTGCCTGCCAGACAGGCCCAATTCGATCCAAAGACAAGAACAGTCGTAACCATTGCTGAAAAGAGACCAGATAGCACCCTTTCCAAAGGATACGAACGAGGAAAGAAAAGGCGACGTTTGTCGCATTCCCAAACGCCCAGCAAGGCGGCAGAGCTATCCTCTCCTCAATCCCTGCCTCCGGATTTAAGGCTCAGGAAGAACGGGACACCGTCAACCCCAAATGAAGGAGCTGCTGGGCTTGTAGCTGCCTTTACATCGAGGCCAGGTAGTACCTTTTCTAAAGGTGAGGAACGAGGAAAGAAAAAGCGACGTTTGTCGCATTCCCAAACGCTCAGCAAGGCAGCAGAGCCATCCTCCTCTCAATTCCCCTTTCAATTCCCCTCTCCGGACTTAAGTTCCAAGAAGAATGGGTCGCCGCCGACCGCAGATGAAGGCACTGCTGGGCTTGTAGCTGCCTATACATCGAGGCCAGGTAGTCCCTTTTCTAAAGGTGAGGAACGAGGAAAGAAAAAGCGACGTTTGTCCCAGATGCTCAGCAAGGCGACAGAGCTATCCTCCCCTCAATCCCTGCCTCAGGATCTAAGATCCAAGAAGAACAGGACGCCGCCGACCGCGGATGAAGGAGCTGCTGGGCTTGTAGCTGCCTATACATCGAGGCCAGGTAGTACCTTTTCTAAAGGTGAGGAACGAGGAAAGAAAAAGCGACCTTTGTTGCATTCTCGAACACTCAGCCAGGCGGCAGAGCTATCTTTCCCTCAGCCCCTGCCTTCGGGCCTGAGGTTCAAGAAGAATGGGACGCCGTCAACCACAGATGAAGGCGCTGCTGGGCTTGTAGCTGCCTATAAATCTACCTTTTCACCGACGTCTTCTCTACCGGCCGGTTCCGGTGTTTCTCATCTCCATCCACTAACGAATGAAATGATCAGTCTTGTCGAAAACCCTTCGTTGTCTTCCGAACCATATCCTGACGATCCTCCTGCTTCAGCCCAGACACATCACTTTTACGAGGTTCGAATCCATTGCCTTAACCGACAAGTAGAGGAGCTGAAACAGGAGCTGAAAGAAGCAAGGGAACAACACTTGCACCAACCTGGAAAGGATCAGCAGGCTCTACGCGCAAGACCGAGATTCCAAACTTCAACTGAGCCTCGCAATCATAGACGAATTCACGATTTCACAGGTGGGCAAATTTAGGTCAAGACGGACTGGCGTTAATGCATGTTGTCTAGATCCATCTCCATACGAGCATCAATCGCAACAACCACAACATATGCACATTCACTACCATATTCACGAGCCTCGTAACATGTCTCGCACCCACAAGCCAAGCAACCCAGTTCGTCTCGTTGATCGTATCGCACCTCTTAGTCTAGCGGAGCGTATTACTACCACACCAAGTGATGATGAAGACAACGAACTGGATGGACGAGAGACAATTGTGCAAAATGATGGAAGGAACGCCAAGTTGGAGCAGATGAGCAAGTTCCCAAACTCTGCAAGTGCCAAGCCTATGGATCAATCTGAAGATGGCAATCATGGTCTCAACGAGCGTGACGGGGAGTCGACAGAACCAATCGAATTTGGCAGGCCAGAGGAAACTCATGCTGCATTTGGAGAAAGAGATCATGGTTCCAGTAAGCATGACGGGGTGTCGAATGGTCCAATCGAATCCGACAGGCCAGACGAAGCAGATAGCAATCATGGTTCCAGTGAGCATGACGGGGAGTTGATCAATCGAGTCGAATTTGAGGTTTATGCTGCCTCACGGGGATCATCACCAGTATCAATGGACTCCGGTGAGTGCAAGACGTAGTAAGAGAGGTATCCTGACGGTGTTTTGTAGATTCCGAGGAAGCATAACTTACTCCGTTGAATCAACGCATAACAGCATAATCTTTCTTCCGGATCGTTAGTCTATGTACATAAAGTATGCCAACTCTTGACAGAGTGGTTTATCGTGAAGTGTACCAGGCAGTGGACCTAGTCAATTTATAAAAGTCTTCCATGTAACCTATTTGAGAAGCAAGGCACCAACGAAAACCAGAAATGAAAAATTATGAGTAAATATCGGGTATAAAGGAGCGGAATAGTTGATGTTGCGAGAGGAAAACAATGCGATATGCAAACAGAGGACAGAAAAACGAAAAGTGACATGATGGTTTAGCCACACCGACAGGTTAAAATTCGGATCAAGCTAAGCTTGGGTGGCGAATCATCGACGTCTTGATGATATTCACCACCCTGAGACACACCAACGTCACCGCCCCTGGCTCGAATGTTACTGATCGCCGGTGGAGCAGCTCCAACGCTGGAAACCATTGGTGATGCACGTCCATACTGTTGTTGTTGGTATGTGTCGTCAGTGTAGTCATATCCCGCACTTGCGTAGGGATGCTGAGTGCTAGAACGCAGTTGAGGTGTCCCTATAGGAACATTGACTTGCGCGGCAGCAGAATGAGGAGTGACCTGGCCTGGTGTATTACCATTGCCAGGAGTAAGGGCTGTTGGGACCTTTCGTTGTTTAGATCCATGGCGGACAAGGGCAGGTGAAGGAGGAACGACATTTCCCCCTTGAGACCGCCGTCGATCGTCTCGATGCTCTCTACGGCGTTCGTTGACGCCTGCATTCTGCATTTGCGCCAGTATCTGATTCTGCCCCTGTAAAAGAATTAAGTATGCGCCAACATGCACTAGAGTATCAATTACTATTGAAGCTTCCCAGCCTTTACCACCTGCAATCATGAGCCTTCACAAATTACACAAGGGGAATACAGACCATTCAACAAGTTCCAGTCAAACACGCCATCGTCCGAGTCGTTATTGCACTTCATGACCTTGGCAAACAGTTCGCGAAGGAAATCATAGTCCGGTGTTTCCTCGAAGCCCAGCTTACGGACATAGTTCAGGTAGATACCGAATTCCTCTGCAAAATGGTGTCTTGACATCACTCGGAATAGAGGCAAACAAACCTGGAAAGCCCTCGCAGAGTTCTTTGATTGGAGTTGTCTGTTTCTTTTCTCCAATCTTCTCGTATTTCTGTTTATTCGTAGCAGCCTTGAGACCCTGCCAAGGCAGACTGCCACGCAGGAAGTACATGAAGACGTGCCCCAGGGCCTCTAAATCGTCTCGCCGTGATTGTTCTGAACTACTGGTTAAAGAATTTCGGAAATTTAGAAGTGAAAAGTACCTCGACCCAAGTGAGTGTTAATACTCATGTATCGCGCTGTTCCACTCAGACTTTTTCGCTCTCGGTAGGGGATATGCTGCTTGGTTTTAGGATCACGATACTGCTTCGCCATACCGAAATCGACGACATGAATAACTTATGAGTGTCGAGTGAGAGACCCAAAAACGGAGGAGGATTGTTCACCGACCATTAGCTCCTTTTGTTCCGGGGCGACCAATTAAGAAATTGTCTGGCTTTATATCACGATAAATAAGATTCTTCTCATGAATTGTCTGCACCCGAGTTATCTAGACGGCAAAGTTCAAGTTCTCTTAGAGTGCGGCATTAGGGTGAGGGACTTGCCATTTGTCGCGCAGCCATACAAACGGTTTTGATCGAGAATTTTCGGCCACACATATCGAAAAGGTCTTCAAGACTAGGACCAAGAAGATCAATGACCAGAATATTGTGCAGGCCTTCTTGGCCAAAGTGATATATTTGTGGAATGCCGGCTACACAGAGGTAAGTGAGGCATGGACTGAGGGTCGGCTACATACTGCAACCAGCAAGAATGCGATACGAGCGACATTCATCCCTAAGCTGTGGAGCCTCAGCCTTGCGAGGTTCCTAAGTGAAGCTGTAAGGCGACCATTTCGTCCGCAATTCAAGGCCAGACGTACAAATTTAATGGCAACGGTCTGAGAATTGAGCACGTTGGTGCCTTGGAAGTTTTACGAGCAGCTCGTTGTTGAACAAACACTTACCTTCGAAGATGACACCAAATGAACCTTCCCCAATTTTCTTTCCTACCTTGTAATGCACACCGACAATGTTTTGAGTGGACGACGAGTGAGACATCGTAATGGTCGGTCAACAAAGAAAGAAGGTAAAGAAATGAGTAGACGCCAGTCTCGACTGCACACCACACCGCTAAAGGAAAGCCTGCGAAGCTTGCCAAATTTAGCTCACCAACTTGCCACGCGAATATTCACGGACTTCCATACAAGTTACATTACTAACGCCTTGCATTTCGCAAAGTTCCAACCGCAGCAATCAAGAGTGCTACAACTGCCCACGCCACTTTCTTCTGGATGACTGTGCGGCTACTGGTCCAAGTTTCACTACCAACTGCAATCCAATTGTCCCATCTGTTCATCTTTGCAATCCACCACTGCAGTGCGACAGGTCCAGGGAAAGTAGCGACATTCTTGCCATTGCGGCGATAATACGAATTGCAGTCCATCCAAACGGTTTTGGACAGGGCGTCCTGAATCCAGATATTGTAGTCATTGGCAAACTTCTCCTTGATCTCGAAAGATTTAACTTCTCCTTTGATGATAGGCCTGATCATCCTCATAGCCAGATCTATCTACCAGGGTTAGGGTAAATAACTTAGGGCAAATGCGGATCAACGGAAGCTTGCCTGCACTTCCTCACTGAAAATCACGGAGGCATGCCCAGATGCAACATTGGGACCTAGTCATATGTTATGTTAACTGTAAGACGGGCTTCTGAAGAGAAATTAAACCTAAGATCGTGTAGAGATTCGGAAAGCCGGGAGTGCAACATCCGAGATAGGCCTCAGGTCCACCTTTGGCAGCATATACCGACTGAATGTCTTCGTGACGGCCACGCACTCGCAAATCGACAGGATCCTGATTGAACTTGAGTCAAGGCTTCATAAAAGCGAAGTATAGAACTACCAGAGAAAATCCCGTGCCAAAGATGATGATATCTAAAGGCACGATTTCACCTGTTTTGAGTCTGATTCCTTTCTCTACAAAGCAATCGATACCGTCCCAGTTGACGGTAACATTGGGCTGGTGTAAGCACTCAAGATATCCAGGGTCTACAATCAACCGTTTACATCCCGGTGCTACGCTGATGAGCCAGCTTGGTCATGAGGAACACATACGGTATTTAGGAATCAAATCGTTCCATCGATCCTTGGGAGCCTTACTCTTTATATAGCGTATTAGTTGCTGGGATCAAGTCAGGTTGTGAAGACAAGGATAAAAACGTGCGCACCCGCTTCAGCAAGGAACCAATAAATGAATGACTTTTTTGGAATATGATGTAGACGAGATCGGCCTACAAGATAGTCATAAATAGAGATCGATGATAGGTATTTCCACATACCCTCACAAAGATCCAATTACGATACCATCTCAATACAAAAGGAATATTAGCAAAAATCCATTTTGCCCACGATGGATACCGCGCGTTGACCTGGCTAAGATGTAAACGTAGGGCAAACTCGAGAGGGAGACTGACGCGAGGCACAAACCATTGAGGTGTGCGACAGAAATTTATGACGGTGACAGAAGGATCGGAGGCGATCCTCGGGATAAATTGCGCACTAATTGAGAGTGTTGGTTCAGGTTTCGATGCAACACATGAAAAGGGTACGCTGAGCAGCCGTTTCCAATAACACCTACGCGTTTTCCCTTGAGGTCGATGTCGTGCCTCCACCTGGCCGAATGCCACGTTAATCCACCAAAGTCATCAATACTCAAATCTTCAGGGAACCAGGGACTCAGGAAGCCGCCAATAGCATAGATCATGACTTCAGCTTCGATACGGGTCGTCATGCCAGTAACGACATCTTCAACAGTCACTTTGTAATTCTGAAGAGTCTCGTTCCATTCTGATGCGATGACCTTCCTTTAACATGAAGGTCAGAGAAAAAGTGAAAAGCAACCACTACTTGCGCATCGAAAACGGTCCGCTCTTGGAGACTATACTTGGTGAAGAGGCTCTCCCAGTAATCGCGTATTTCAGGCTGCTCCGCAAAGAATGACGTCCAGTTTGGATTCAATTCGCTCGAAAGACTGTACCAATGCACCGGGACGTCAGAACCACAGCCCTGTAAAGGAATCAAATGAATCAAGATCCAGGTAGATCAAAGAAAGGGATACTGGATAAGTATTATCCTGCGCAAGTCAGACTGCAAAGCAAAGGGGGTATATTTCAACATACCCGCCATGTACCACCAATCCTGTCGCTAGACTCGTAGATCTACGAAATACAATCAGTACTCCAGGACTCTCGTCCAAGGCTAGCTTCACCGTGAAATTCGTGAAACCAAGCTGTTTCTTTAGAGCTATCGCAGCCGAAATACCGCCTACCCTACAATTATTTGAATCCAATTGCTTGACTGACAGTCAGCGCTAGCGCTTACCCCGCACCGACAATGACAATACGAGGAGTAGTAACCTTTTCACCCATAGCTTGCGGTTGGTGATCAAGTCGAATTTGATTTTCGGCACATTTCATAGCCGAGATTGTCTGATGCGCTCACAATGTCTTTTTGTAGTACAGACAGCGGACTAGGTATACTAGAATAACATTTGTGGGTGGTTATAGGCGTCCAATATGAGTGGAGAGGAGTGTGAGTTGACCAGCGATCCGAGATAATTAAAGATAGCTATCGTACACATACTGTACAACCTGCCATCGAGTATGAATGAACCTTAACGGAACTCAAAGCTCGAGCTGGCACGGTCCGGGACATGGGCAAGGGAGAGTTGCTGGTACCTGTTCCGACTGTTTCAGACACAAGGAAAATGATTGAAACAAATCACACTCACGGTTCCGAGTTTTGGTGAAAGTAGAAGCCACTCATCGTGGCAACGGGTGGTGTGTAGTGTCGCGGCGCGACTGAAGAGGAACGAACTCCACGACGCACACTAGAGTTGCGTCGCGTGCGTTGATTGGTTTCCACTTTCAGCGGGGCCCTGGCTGACGGTATCACGGGTGTCGCCTCGGTCTCTGGTGTCAGAGGCATCGTGGGCTGCGTCGTACTTGAGGTTGGTGGGTTGAAGTCTACGCAGACATAGTAAAATCCTTTCATGGAAAACATCAGCCTATTGCCATTGTTTTATAACAAACTCTACCAGCAAAGCTTGCACCATTGATATCTTGGACGCGATGGTCGGGCACCAAAAACCGTTCCTTCCATCTCATGAAGACGGCACCTCGATCTCGCTCTGGTATTGTCAACAACGGCTTTTTCATGTCGTTTTTGACATGTTTGAAGGCTGGGAAGCGTGACCAATGGACCATGTCCTCTTGTTCATTGGCGCCCCAGTTTTGTGTTAGAAAGCCATACCGACTGCCGATGAGCTCAGCATCAAAATAGGTGGTTAGTTCTGGCCAGTCGTCTGTCAATCCTCGAATACACAGGTATCCGCACAGAAAGGAAGAAGTGAAATCCACATCCTGATCCCACAACTTTTAGGAAGCTGTGTGTGCGAAAAGAAAAGCAGTACGCACCACGATGGTGACGGTCACATCATAGCTGTTTCTTCCACTCTTCTGTGTGCCTTGGAAGGTTGAACCTGGATAAAGACAGTGGTGAGGTTGTGAACGAACGCGGAGCCGTGTGATGTCCGTGAGAGGACTGGAGACTGCAGATAGACTACGGGGATTATGTGAAGTTGTATGATGGATGATAGCAGAGGTCGCATTCTTTGCAGCGAACTGTGTATGAGCAGAGACATATGAAGGTGTTATCTGTACACCATGGTATTGCCGTTCCGAGTCTTGTGTGTCCGTGTCAAATGAGCGGTCTCGTCTCGTGGTCGACAGCGGCTCTGGTAGCCGGGAGGAATCATTACCAACATCAATGCAAAACTGAGGGGTCGGAAGCGGGCCCCTGGAAAGAAATTGGCAGCCTGAACAGACCGAGAACTGCACATTGTCAGGGTAAACGAGTGCAGACTCGATCAAAGGTTTGTGACAATTTAAGCACAATTTAATCTGCTGCTGCTGCTCCTGTAAAGGTTGTTCTGGTATGAGAACAAGAGTATTGTACTCTGAAGGCATAGCGGTGGTTTAACGTGCAGTACGTGGGAGGACGGTGATAGTAGAACGGACGTTGTTTCCAGTTTGGCAGAACCACGTGCCCCCCGCCCTGCTTCGACTTCTAACTAACGGTTTACTGTCGAGGCTGTGGCTCGGCACTTCTTCAAAGTCCGGGTCTCGGTCGCACTTCGCCCGCTCAACAGGTTCAGCTCGGTCCCGACGCAATATGCCAATGCGCGTCTCTAGATCTAGTATTCAATCGTAATGTACATATCAGGTTCATTAATATGCTGGAGATCATCTAAGCCGTAATTTCTCCCTTTGCGTTAGCACGCTCGTTCGTATCATGAGCACCCCCAGCTTCATCGGGTCTCGATGGCTTTTCTTCGTTTGCGCGAGTTTCCCCCTGCTCAGTATCACCTTCTGCATTGGCGTTGCCTCGTCTGACATTACGCTCGAGAGTATACCGACGAATAAACAGAGCTGAAATGTTAGTACATCTGAACATTACTTTGTAAGGCGCAGTCACCTAACAGAAAACCAACTCCCACCACTGGTGTCATAGATATCTGAAAATTGAGTGAGTCTGGTCCTCACTATCCTAAAATACTGACCCAAATGGAAGCTATCGACTTGGCATACGCCTGGATCACAGCGGATCGCTGGACCGGATCCTAAAATGGCCTCAGATCAGTGATCTGTGGTTTGGCTATGCTTACAGGAATGTCTTTCAAGTGTCGCACACTCTCGCTTAATGCAGCTGCAGAGGTATCTATAGCGGCGTTCGGTATTTGGGAAATACGTTTAGCGAGTGTCTAGCAAGTTCATCGACCCGTCGCTGGTTTGTTCAAGCAGAGCAACTCACCGTCGAAAAAATCGTCTGGCCAATAGAAAGACCAATACTTCCTCCGAGCGTCCTGTTACGACGGTTACAGTATGTCATTCCGCTTCATAAAAAACATACCGAATGAGTACAAAAGCTGCGGTACTTGTCGCCATGTCTTTGATGGGCATTGCTGCTTGAAGACCGATCAAGGGAACCTACAGGTACCATCGTCATTTACTCATCGCTGAGAATGAAGCAACATGCCTGGAATAGACCACCAAGGCCTATAGCGGCTACCAATGGATATAACTCTTTCTCTGCTCTGTGAAAAAGATGAATCGGAAAGCAGCCCAATAAGAAATACTGACTCGTTGGAATGACTATCAAGCATTGTCATCAGCCCATAGCCCAATACGAAAATGGCCCAACAGATCCATGTAATGGTACGGTAGTCCTTAGTTATGGAGACAATTATGCCGCTCAACGCAGACACTAGAGCAGCGCCTAAAGAGAACGGTAGCATTCTTAGGCGAAACATGAACCTGGGAATAAAGTGAGTGAATCCAACACCGTACCTAACACCTGCGCCGGTGGCAGAGGCACCAAGAATCTGGTAATAAAGTGGGAGATAGAAAGCTCCAGTAAAAAACACTATGGCCTGTAAACCTGCGGCTATCAGGATAACAGCTGTCGTCCTAGTCTGCCCAGGTGTCAGAAGATCAGAGATGGCAAAAGCTACATACTCTAAACAGTCTCGGAGGCACAATTGGTGATTTCTTCGTATAGTACTCGTAAACGCCAGCCGCTACGATCAAGAGACCTCCCACAACAAGAAGGGTGATCGTCTCAGCAGATCGCCCTAACGAGAGTAAGTTAGATCCCTAGAGTCGGTATCACTTACAGGCTGTTTCGCTTGCATTGAAGCCTATAAGAATACACACCACTCCACCCAGAATCAAGCCGAGGCCGATGAAGTCGAAATCATTTACGAGTTCTTTCCATGTACGGTTTTTGGTCGGGTTGAGGTTAAGAAAGAAGAACAAGATCAAGGCAGCGAAACCTCCGGTCGGACTACTAGCGTGAGTCAAATGTCAAGGATAGAGGCAAGTTGCCTACAGGTTGATGTAGAAACACCTGTGAACGGTAAGTTATTCAGGAATCTATGGAGGGGAAACTCTTGCCATCTCCAGGAAACATGATTAGTCAAGACCTGTAATACAATTCAGTAGGGTGGCAGTTAGGCATCGTAAGCCTCACACCACCGAGTAACGGGCCCACAACACTGAAAATCGAGTTTCAATAAAAGAACAGTAAATCTAACTTGGTCAACCTTGCAATGCCCCAGCAGCTGCCAAGTAGCCCTATAGCTCTTCCACGTCTACTAGGTATCAGAGGGGCACGATGCACGGAGACAATGCTCACTCGGATAATGGTACGATATCACTGATGACGATGTTAACCTGAAAATAGAACGTTACTCACAGACCAAAAGGAGGTTACGAACCATCTGAATAATACCACCACCACCCACGCCTTGGACAGCACGGCAAACTATAAGCCACACGGTGTTCTGAGCAGCTCCACACAACGCAGAACCAATCTGGCACGTTTCAGCAATGTATCAAAATTAAAATACCACATTACCAAGAATATGCCCACAGACGAATAGAGAATAGGTTTTCGGCCTTACAGGGCACATTGGTCAAGAATAATTAGCTCATCCACACACTTACCAATCAGATCTGAGAGCCGTCCGTTAATTGTCGAGACTGTTGCAGCGGCTAGCAAGTAAGCACTACAGAGGACATGAATATGTTGCATACTTGGGAGAGGGATACTTTCCTGCCAACCCAACTGTAGTTTTGACCATCACCCAGGTCTCCAATTATGGTTGGTAGTGCAGTGGCGACTATAGTCTGTATTGTTGGTTAACATGATGACGACGATCCGAGTCCAAATTTGCCTGATCAATAGCCGCCAAGAACAGACAACCCATCAAGCCAATGAATACCTTGAAAGTTTGTCAATCTGGAGACCATAAAAACAACCCGAGAGACTTGCAATCCACAGACGATTCTCAGGCAGGTCGTGTGTTTCATTTTGTTTCCAGTTAGCTCCAGGTTCGGATTTTTCGCTGTGGGCATTGGGCGCGTTTTCGTCCACAGTAGATTCACTGGGTGCAGACATGGCAAGAGCAAGAGTTGCACGACGAGAAGCCCGCAGTGTATAGGCTTATCTATTTAACTGCCGAGTCGGCCGAATGATGGCGACCATGCAGAGTGCGGCTCAAGATATTAACAGGTGTGAACTTGAAATTCAAAACATTCGGCTCGGTGAATGCCGCAGAGTGCGAGTGACTCAAGTTGCTTTCTTTCAATTTGGTCAAGTTTGCATCTTTCATCTCTCTGTACATCTAGAACACAGTCATGACCACCGAGCAAAACATTCCAACCTTCAAGCTCGTTCTCGGTGAGCTCGTCTTCATCTTGCATGAAATTTTCATTCTGACGCGGCATCTCCACTTTTCCATCGATTTCGTCCTCACCTGCACAATCGCCTCATTCTGCTTCTCTGTCGTTACTACACTCTCGAATGCATTGCAGTCGGCGATGGCGGTACCGGAAAGACGACCTTTGTGAAGGTTTGCTTTCAGAGTTGGTTGTCGTGAAAGATCGCGTGCTGATCTTGGGTTCTTTTACAGCGCCATTTGACTGGTGAATTCGAGAAGAAGTACATCGGTATGCGAATTCTATTTTTTCGCGTTTTTTGCTGTCTTTTTGGCCATTTCAACTAACTTGGTTTTCAGCCACGCTAGGTGTAGAGGTTCATCCTCTGACTTTCACGACCAACTTCGGGACCATCTGCTTCAATGTTTGGGATACTGCTGGGCAGGAGAAGTTCGGCGGCCTACGCGATGGCTATTACATCCAGGGCCAGTGCGGGATTATCATGTTCGATGTCACCTCCCGCATCACCTACAAGAACGTTCCTAACTGGCACCGGGATCTCGAACGTGTCTGTGAAACCATCCCCATCGTTCTTTGCGGCAACAAAGTCGATGTCAAGGTGCGTACTCTTATCGATCACGACTACCTGCTAATCTAGGCAACTCCAGGAGCGAAAAGTAAAGACAGGCGCAGTGACCTTTCACCGCAAGAAGAGCCTGCAATACTTTGAGATCTCTGCCAAATCCAACTACAACTTTGAGAAGCCTTTCCTCTGGCTCGCAAGAAAGCTCGTTGGGCGAGTCTAATTCGAATGAAATCTGTTCACTTCTCATGTCTTTCCAGTAACTCTGCTCTTGAGTTTGTTGCGGCACCAGCCCTCAAACCTGCTGAAGTTGCCATCGACCAGGCATTGATGGATCAGTACAACAGGGAGCTGGCCCAGGTATGTTTATCCCTTACTCTGGGAGACCTTTCTAAAGGGTTTCGTAGGCCGAGGCTGTCCCCCTCCCCGAGGAAGACGATGAGCTGTAATCACTCGCCCGCGCTGCCATTCATTTGTGCATTACTCTAATATAAAACAATCTCCTCGCCCGCACTTTACATTTCACGTTTCAGTTGTTTCAGTTGTTGTGTTTTTATGCAACCGTACCGACTCGGGCGGTCTTCTTGTCTGTTTAGAGTACTTGAAAATGACAACCGATTCTGATCAAGTCTGCAGTCATGGAATCACGTGCGCTGCTTTGAAGTTTGAACCATGTCTACACCCTCGCAAGGAAGGACGATAGAAACAGCTTCAGAGAAAATGGCAAGCTCGCCTTTGAGCAGCCAGCAAGCTCCAGCTCCGAACCAACTGCAGACTAGAGATCGAGAAAGTCCTCTTCTGCAGCTCATCGCTCAGTCCTTTGCACCATTCGACCATCAGACCGCTATCGTTGCTCCGTTCGCTGCAGAAACTAATCGTGACATGGCTTTCGAGAAAGGTCACTGAATTTCTCGCATCAGATGCATTTTTCACGTTGAATAGAGCTCAGTGCTATGCTTCTGGACGTGATCTTAGAGACGCACGCGTGGGCTGCTAATCGGCCGAAGAACGAAACAAATGTTGCGATGCTCAAATTCGAGGAACGTATATCCGATATCATGGAAAAAGAAAAGGAACAAGGCATGTCCCGTCTGACAAATTTTGTTTCAGTTTTGTGTTCCATTGCGGGTATGCAATGTTTCATTTTATCATCATCTTTCACCTCTATGCACATGCAACTCACTCTTTTCTCTCTAGAAACCACCCGCCAACGGCTCAACGAATTTGTTACTCGTATGAAGACTGCTTTGGCCGCGTTGATGTAACTCTTTCTGGCTATTCTTCGGCCTAATGGTACCTTACGTCCTCGCTTTTCTAGCTTACACTTTGCTTTACTTTCTTGGGGCTATCCGTTGCTACTGCGAATCCTAATATTGTGCCACTAGCATTATTGAACCTTTATTGGGGTCTCTTAAAAACTTGCTTCAACTCGAACATTCGATAATCTTTCTCGACGATATCCTGCATGACCTGGCTCCTCCACTCTGTGCTCGCAGCCACTTTCCATTCTGGCGAGGCCTGAAAGGTTTCAAGTGGAACAGACATCGAATGAAGTGCGAGATATTTGGGTGGCGTCTTCACAGGCGTGGTCCCCATACGACCGGTAGATGCAGTAAAATCTCCTCTTGTGGTCGTGGAGACCAGCTTATACCTGCGAGCGCCGCACCATCCGTGCACTTTGGAAAGTAGACCCATGTGTTCCTCATCGTACCATCTATTAAAATTCTCTTCGGCTCCTTCCTTTGATGATACAGTCAATGCCACAGACAGCACGTATTTCGGGTGAAGAATGTCGGCGTCCGTTGTCGAAACGGAGTTGCCTAATCTTTCATGCGTGAATGGCTGCCCTATCATTTCATAGACTCGCCGATTCACATAACCCACGCTCGTGAGCATCTGCTTATCTCTCTCACTGACACCAGTCGCGATGGCCTTGAATTCGGGGCTATCACCTACTTGCGGCGAAGTGACATCGTAAAGTGTAAGCCACGTAGGTTCAACGCCGTCGATAGCTTTGTATCGGGAGGCATTTAGAAACCCAGGGAGCGTCAGGCGAGCGGGACAGTGTTCTGTTATGTACCAATCTGAAACACGTTACTGTATTAGATTGGAATTGATGTTATCGCATACCGTTTAACTCGTCCTCTGAGACGTTTGTCCCTTGCTCAAGGAGAACATAGACAAGACCTTTGGCATCCATGGTGGATAGTAAGAAGCAACAAGCTTGCTAAGCAGGCAACCGCTACCGCCGGACCCTGCCGGACCGGTGCTATGAGAGAGTTCAATAAGATCAAATAGTCGTTGGTAAATACAAATGGTATAGAAACATAGAGCTGTTCAAATTATTCAGTTGTTGGTAACAATAGCCTCGAATCTTGCTTCCATCTCTTTCCAAGCCTCCATCTGAGAATTCCTCAAGGCTCTGAAGTCATTTCGCAACAGAGATAACGTTTCTTTGCTCCGTTCCTTCACTCCTGTCAGCTCGGATTCCTTTTCCTGCAGCTGCATATCCTTGAGTTCCTCCGACTGTTGAAGCATAGTTCTCGCGTCTTGCAAGGCTGCCTCCAATGCCGAGACCCGGTTCTGATGTTCATCGCGCAGGGTTTGAACGGTAAGCTGAAGAGATTGAATCTCTGCGTTCAACACGGCAACCGTATTCTCTTTTTGCGCGGCTTCTTGCTTCGCAAGATCGAACTCCTCCTGAATCTTCATCAAAGCAGTATCCAACGCACTCTTCTCTTTTTCCTTGTTTTCAAGGATGGCTCCGAGTTTCATCGTCTGCTCTTCTGCGACTTTTAAGCGTTGCTGGTCGAGGGATATAGCGGTCCGAAGCTCTTGTACCGTGGCGTCCAAGACAGCAACTTGGGCAGCATAAGTTTCACCTTGACCCTCCATTTCAGCAAGTGACGATTGCAAGGTGGCGACAGCGATTTGGAGATCTTTTGCCTCCTGTTCCTTCATCCCGATCGTTGTTTCTTGCTCGGATGACGTGTTTCGAAGGGTGGCAAGTTCTGCCTGAGCTGCAGCATTTGTTGCTCGGTAATCGGACAACAATGCGCGGAGCTTTTCAACTTGCCCTTCGAGTTCTACGACTGTTTGGGAAGAACCTTGTTGCGCAGTCTGAAGACGAGTTATCTCTTGGTTCTTGGCCTCAATTTCGGCCATTTGGGAGGTAATTCGCGGATTTAATGTGTCCTCAACCTGGCGTCTGAGCTGATCGTAGTCGTTACGAAAGGTGCTCAGCTGTTTCTCAAGATGCGATATTTTCAAACAATATGCCTAGTAATGATCATGATCTTGTTGATCTGATCATCGAAGTACCTACCTCCTTATCCTTCTCGCTAGTTTGCTTCATCAAATCCATGGCGAGTTTCTGTTGTTCAAGTTCCCTGGTAAGAGCGGCGGCCTCATCATTGGGTTGGACCATCGCAGGACCGACTTCGAAAGGATCTTGATCAAGGTAGCTTGCACCACCAGCTTCCCAGCCTGGAGAACTGGGTGCCGGAGTCGGCTGCTTGCTGTGGTCAGGTATAATCGATCCTGACTGAGTACGTACTAGCCCCTTCAGTCTATGAGCCTGAGGGGTAGCCCTATGCAATTGACGATGAGTTGATAGCGATGTTTACCCAGTGCACATACATCATGGGTGCTGTTATTCCAGGATCGTCTGCTTCAACATCAGTCAAAGGTGACATCTCACGATCCAGATCAAAGTTTGCAGAAAGACTCTGGTGGAGTGACTCAAATTCAGCCAACTGGGTCCATAAGTTCTCGAAAATCTGTCATATCTGCGTACCTTGGCTCTTTTTGCTTTTCTTGTCCTGGATTCAAGTCTAGCTTTTTTCGAAACAGGTGAATCCTGCCCTTCAAGCTCCTGCTCTGCATGGCATAACCTTGTTGAGCGTCTGCCACGTTTACGAGCTGTTGTCGGAGAGTCGTGGAGACCTCGGGCGGAGGCACTACCAGTGTCCATGGAACGACGGACAGTGAACCTGACAGCACACTTAAAGCAACATCATTGGCGGCATCTAGCTCACAATTTCTTGCCCTTCGGAGTCACAGATACCCTAACAGAATGGTCTGAGGCGTGTAACACACCTTCTTCAACCTGTGGCATTTTAAAAAAATTGACGCTTTTGATCACAATGTAGCTTCACCAGCTTGTTAACGGTTTTACCAACCCAGTGGGGCCACTGAGCCCCCAATTTATCCTGCTGAGCCTCAGCATTCTTGCGAACTAATCAGGTTGAGCGTGTCCTTCGAAGAACATTCACAAGTCCGGCACACCTTTTGCTCTCAATGTAGCCATGTGGATTAATTGAGACCTTTTTTCTTGCTGGATTTGGGATAGTGCACCCAGAACACCTGTGCGATGATGAGTTCCTCTGTGGAAGGAGATATGGTATGATTGAACTCACGATCTGTATAAGTGGCTTTTGCTGCTTTGGTGTGTTTTCGTGCTACCATTTTCTCCTTAAAAAACTCAGGTGGCCGTTGCGGTAAGGAAGGAAAAAAGGGGCTTACATGTACAGCGTGTTTGATAGCACGTGAGAATCATGTGAGGGTGAGGAGTCATTTGTCATGTGACCCGTTTTGAACATGGAGCAAGGGCAGTTGCTCGAATCTGCGCAGACTCTGGTCGACGCGTTTGAACGTGTCAAAACTGAAATTCAGTTAGTGAAGAATGTCGGTGACCTGGTATCGCCTCCTGATGGCTCTGATCTTGACGACATCGAGAGCAAAGACCCTGCGGTTCTCCAGGTAGATGTTGCGGCGCAAACTGTATAGTTGTTTCTTTAGAGTCCCAAGTACTGGCTCAACTCGCTAGTCATATTTGCGGAAACTCAAGTTCCAATATCTGGAACAAAACGCCAAAGACAGGTATATCAAAACAATCGTCAGCGACATAGATGACGCGCCTATTGTTTCTGACGAAGATAACCGCCACCTACAAGCCAATAATGCAGCAGCAAAAGAGAAACTCAAAGCAGCCAAGGCTCATCTGGCAGAAGTACAAAACAACATAAGGACCCTGGCACCGCTGGTTGAAGAAGGTATGTCGGACTACAAAGCCGTGTTCATACTGACTATCGTTTAGACTATGTAAAGGCCAGGCTTGCAGCAGAAAAGACTAGTGATCTAGCAAAGAAAATCCTCGACGCCCGGCTTGCTCTCGCCCGTCTGCGGCAAACACATCCTCATCCTCGGCTAACGGTGCAAGCTGCTGATCAAAAACTTGCAGAGCAAGTGGAAGAGATGCAGAGCCTGACGGATGAACTAGAGAATCTGCAAGGACGCATCAAATCCCTCAAACATACTGTGAAGACGGGTGCACTCGAAGTTGAGGGTCTGAGAGCTCAAAGATCCGAGACAGAGAAGAATGTTAAAATATCCAAGGCCGATGTTCAGGATGATGGGCATTTGGTGCCTTTATATGACTGGTGCTTGGCTTGCATCCTTTTTGTTGAATTATGCACTGACACACAACAGGTATATTTCATCTTTAGCCGTCCACCAATCTCTCCTTGACCTCGAGGAGAAGCATTCTGCATCCGACAATGAGCTTAGACTGGTGTACAACATAAGGCGTCCCAACTCGGATTCTCGACGAATCACTATCATTCTTGTCTTCCGGCCCAACACACACCAGCTGGCGGGTGTCCAGGTTGTAGGCTTGGAGGAGCTCGGAGTCGACATTGGCGATGTATTGGACGCGCATGTACAGATGAATGATGTCCACGGACTGGTGGCAGCGATTTTAGCCCGGGCGCGAGGAGGTGCTTGAGAGAAGTATATACCCTTTCTGTATTGCATGTCTTAGATCCTGACGACTGGAAGGTTGAAGCATGAGCATATTTTCATAATATACGAACTGCATGCAAAGAGAGAACCTAATCGACCATCTCTACATCTTGGCTTTCTTTTGGCTTTTTGCTGCGATCCTTCCTCTCCAAGATCGCTCTGCGGTCCTTGTCCATCTTTATGCTGGTAATGACGACGTTGGAGGGGTGAATACCAATGGCAGATGAAGAACCATTGGCCTTGTCTCTTTGTACCCGGTCAACGTGTATAATGAATTTTTTGCGGTAGACTTGAGTGATCTTGCCCTCGCGGCCTTTGTACTTGCCACGAAGGATGCGCACTTCGTCATCACGACGGATGGGAAGTGAACGGGTCTGAAAATTGCTACAGCCTGAGGTGTGCAGAACTAGAAGACATACGTTGTATTTTGTCCGGAGGTCCTTGGACAGCGCAGACGACATTATCTTGCGTCGTACAGACGATGGTGCGCCAAAGTGCGCTTTTCGAGACTTGCGGCGGGACGAGGAGACATCTGCATGTAAGTTCTTCAATGCAGCTCAGCGAGCTTCTGATAAGCTTACCAGCGTTGAACTTCATGTTGAGGACGTCTGCTACAATAACCCAGACGAATGAAAGGAACCTTGGATATTTCAGATGCCAAGTGGCTTGTTGATGTACAGTGTCACACTCAGGTCACGCTTTATTATACCTTACGCTAATTTCAGGCCAATTATTGGAATTTGGAACAATTGTGATTGGTACCCATTCATTGGCAGGCTGTTGGTTATAATTTGAATGTCTGCTACCAAGTACTCACTTGGATCCTTGGATCGTTTTTTCATCGCTATCACGTGTCTTCTCCTTACTCTGTATCTCTCTTGTCGTCAGCGTATGTATCTCGACTGCGTACCCCAGACAATCATACACATGTGTTCATGTGCTCAACATTTACACAAACTGACCCAGGCCCACCCGATAGCTGCTAATCGGAGGTTCCCGCCGGACGGCGCGTTCTAGACACCCGTCGGGAATGACCTAGCATCGACTACGCGCCAACCAGACAATTCTAGGCTTTTTAATCAAAAACATATATCTTTCATTATGTGCAAGGCGGTTTTCACTAACAAATGCTCGCACGAAGAGGTTTTCTCAAGAATTGGTATGCCATCGAGGCTCTTCCAATGTAATGTAATTAATTGCCTGTTTCTTGTCTAAACTCCTTGCAGCGTTGTTATAGTAGGCACGGTGGTGTACGGTGCCTCCTGGGCGTTGTTTCGCTCATCCATGGGACCTACGAGTGAGTCTGTCCTTTGTGCGCTTAGAGATTCAACTCGTTTTCTCTAGTCCAATGGACGAAAGCCAACTCAATGCCATTCAATACCATCAAACCCAATGAGAACACAAAGATTTTCAATCATCATCCTGGTCTCGATTCAGAGTACGTCGCCTTTGTGTTCCCGTCGTACTCTCATTGGTGTTAGATGGAAACGGCATCGATTATAAAATGCTTCTCGATTGCCCTCCTGGTCTGGATCCAGTGTACACCACATCTCTCAAAGAAAAGAGATCTTGTAGCGACTTAGTGTAGATAATATTTGATTACATAATATCATATCCTTCTCTACCATGTCCGGTACAGGCCCTCGTGAAAATGTGTTTGCAACCCGCATGGCTCTTACAAACACCAAGCTGCGTTTAAAGGGAGCCCAGACCGGGCATTCACTTCTCGCAAAGAAACGAGATGCCCTCACGACAAGATTCCGCTCCATCCTCAAGAAAGTTGACGAGGTGGGTCTAGGATGCAAGCTGACCGTCCTCATAAGTCCAGTAGGCCAAACGCAAAATGGGTCGAATCATGCAGTTGGCGTCGTTCTCAATGGCGGAAGTAACCTATGCAACAGGAGATATATCTTATCTTGTCCAGGAGCAAGCCAAGTCTGCCAGTTTCAAAGTCAGAGCAAAACAGGAGAACGTATCGGGTGTCTTGTTGCCCGGATTTGAAGTCGAGAGAGTGAGCGGCAGCGGTGAGTTCTGCTTTCAGAGAATACACACTGCCTTAAATCTTTGCAGACTTCAATCTGACAGGTCTTGGGCGTGGTGGACAGCAAGTTTTGAAAGCCAAAGAAGTCTACGCCAAGGCTATCGAATCGCTCGTTGAGCTTGCATCATTGCAGACTGCTTTCACCATTCTTGACGAAGTCATTCGCGCCACGAATCGGAGAGTCAACGCCATCGAACATGTTGTGATTCCAAGGCTGGAAAACACGATACGGTATATTATGAGTGAGCTGGACGAGATGGACCGAGAAGAATTCTTCAGGTTGGTCAACCCCTGCTATTTCTTGTCTCGATTTTGACCCTTTGTAGGCTCAAGAAGGTTCAAGGAAAGAAGAAACGTGATAATGCTGCTCGAGAACTTGAAGCACAAGAGATGGAGACTAGTGTAGTTGACCAGGTGTTGGACGAAGGGGGGCCCGCAGACTTGCTAAGCAGTAAAGACGAGGATATTATTTTCTAACTCATTGGACAGTGCATGTGTACCTTCATTGTAGCAGCCTAATAATCTTCACGACGACTAAGAAATAGTGTACTTCCCATAGTTCTTTTCTGGATCAAAGACCTCCCATCGGCTGGCCGGAAATATATGTTTGTTTCGTTGGTACCAGCTTCGTTCGACGACCTTGCCGGCGTGGCTTTCGTCCTTTTCCTTTGTGGCGTCTGCAAGGAGACGAACGTCGTCGTGGACATCAAAGTTGAAGAGCGGTCCAGACTTGCCACGGGCTTTGTTGAGAATGAGCGAGTAGAAGGTGTGATGGTGAGGTATTATCAGATCCTCCTGCTAAGGTTCAGAATGGTCATAAATAGAGACAAAAAGTGTCGCACCTTGACATACATAAGGTTGTCTACGCTGACACCCCGAAGCTGAGGGAGCTGGCTCCTGCATTTCTCGAGAAAGGTTGATATTTCGTCACCCTTCTTACACTGTGCAATGTTGGCAAGGACGTGCAGCAAAATTTACAACCCACTGTTACGCTCTTGCGATGACCGCTGCCGTCCCAGTAAGAATAAGTGATTTCAAGATCTTCTTGCTTGATGTCCTCCTGCTTCTTGATCCATTCCTGTCTGAGCCGTTCACGCTCCCGACGCTCGGCATCCTCACGTTCACGGTCAGGAAGAAAGGAAGTGTCTACATTGGGGTTTTTGCGTGACTTTTTGCGGGGAGCGTCCGAGTCTGTACTTGGCTGGGTGTCATCGCCGGCTTCGTCGTCCATGGCAAAGCTCAGCGTAGACTTGGCAACTTTCTTTCGCTTCTTCTTGTTCTTTGTGTCGTCTCTAAACGGATTCTCCACATCCTATAAGCCACCTGCATTCAGAACGTTAGACACGCACTTGCGCTCGCTGCTTCTTGCTGCTTCTCTGGCCTTGGCCTCTTCAAGCTCCTTGCGTTTCTTCTGGAACTCTTCGAGATGAACAAGACCAATCGTGTTATGTTTCAGCGAGTCCTCCATTGAATCATGTTGGCCCACAAAGCGGTGAGCTGACGGACGAGCCTTTTCAGTCTCGTTGATCAGATTCTTTTTCTGACGCTCGAATTCTTCGCGGAGCTTTGAGCGCTCCTTGACGAGTGCGTCGGTTCGCAGCTGGTCGGACTTTGGGCCAGACATGATTGTTTGTGCTGAACAGAGAACAAACAAAGACAGCTTGCTCACGAAATCACGATGCCAACAGTTGTTCACATTCTGGGCATCCCGTTGGCAGAGAAGTACACGATGAGGGTAGGTTTTGCATTGACTTATGGTGTGTGCTCATTGTGCAGTATGCCCTCACAAAAATATACGGTATTGGCGATCACACTGCGCACCAACTTTGTGCTCGATTTCAACTGCACGATAGATTCAAAGTACGCGACTTGTCGCCAGTACAGATAACCGCAATTGCCTCCTTCCTCTCTTCCCCTGCGACTGCTACGCGGCTGCCGCGTATGCCCCTCGCAGACTCAAATTACATGCCTCCACCACAGAACCGCTCCATGATTGCAATTATGAATGACTGGAATGCAAACCGGGCGGCAGCAAAGCGACGCGCACAGTTGAAGATGGAAGAACGATTAGCCAAGCCACGACTGGCAGATAAATACAAGGAAAAGTATGGAAAACTGAAGCAGAACGCGGAAAAAGACCCGTTGAGCGGTCTGAAAATTGAGAGCGAGCTGCGACGGGAGATTCGGGAGAATGTTGCACATCAACGACGGATCGGGAGTTATGTTGGACGGCGGCATGCAATGCATTTGCCTGTGAGAGGACAGAACACCCAGAGCAATGCAAAGACTGCCAAGAAACTGAATTATATCTAGTCGTCGGCAATTGGGACTTCTTCCTCGAGTTGTTTTATCAATTTAACTCTGATTTCAGTGGTCTCATCGCCGCGAAGGACGTCTGAGATGAACTCTGCTTCAACCTGCATTTGAACCTGTACAAATCAGCAAACACAGAATGGCAAGGAACGAGGTTACCATCTCCAACGCCCCGCGAAGGACTCCGCATAGAACGTTGCTGAACCAGAGTCCACCTTCGAGGACCTCCTCCGGTAGCTCTACAAACTCTGCAAGGGGATTTTCATCGAGCGTCAGGGTAAATGCAGGACCCGCAGCATGAGTGACTGTCGGCGTGATGTTTAGAAATCCTTTGAAGCCGACCTTGGCAACGACCTCGCCAACTTGTCGAAAGTCGGAACACGCCCCAAGACCGCTCTTTGCAAGAAAATCTTCAATAAGACGTGTGCCAATGTTGTAGCCCATTGATTCGAGCTGTTTGTTGACCTGAGCGTAGTCTTCGTAGTCTTGAATCAGCTGAACTACCAGTGCACCATAGGTCAGCGCAAAAAGCTCTGCGTTCTGCCGCCGTTACTTGAGTTAAATCTTGGGAAATTCAATTTACCACTTTCTCTGCTCTCGACTTCCATAGATCCTCGCCGATGTTCTTGTACTGCTTGCTTGCGCTGGACATTATCAAGTCACGTGTTTCAATAGCCCCTTGCATCTTCTATGCCACCTAAAAGAAAAAGACGCGTCCAGTCCGTCACTTCGCCGTGGTCCTGGGTCGCCACTGAGGTCAAAAATGAAACCGATATAACGCATGAGCATCTCCTCGCAGCAGCAGGTCTCAGCCTGGCTCCTCCCTGTCAGAATAAATACGCTCTTCGTGACATCCAACCAGCCCAAGGTGAGCTCGACGCAGACGTGATCGTCATCTCAGATGACGAGGACGATTGTTCAAAAAAGAACTGCAAGTCAAATCCCAGCTGTCTGAATCATCTCGGCCAAGCGACTTGGGAGAACTTTGATACTGCAAAGAAATTGTTCTTTAAAGCCGCAAAACTTGGGGATGATCCCGTGCTTGACTCTCGAGAGCCAGAATCACCCGTTGGTCTGCAGGTATGTCGTGTCTCCGCCCAAGTCTTGTTCACAATCCAAGAATCTTGGTGCGACGTGCTATGCCAATGCTTCCCTGCAAGTTTGGTTCCGTGATATTGCCTTTCGCAGAGGTGTTTATCTCTGCAAGCCCCAGGAGGACGAGCAGCAGAAGTTCAAAGATTCTCCTATCTTCCAGCTCCAAGTAACCTTTGCCGCCCTTCAGGAATCCACTCAGAGCGTGTTTAATCCTGCCAAACTGGTTGAGAGCCTGCAGTTGAGGGCGGCAGAGCAGCAGGATGCCCAGGAGTACGGCCAACCACTTGTATATCTGCCCGTTTTGACCCATGCTCAGGTTCTCGAAGCTATTCATGTCCCATCTTGACGCAGAGTTTAAGAAACAAAGTCTTCGTGACCTGCGATCTCTAGTGGCTGATCAGGTACGTTTGGCACCATTCTACAATCTTCAATTCAAAATTCCCAGTTCCAAGGCAAACAAGTCTACGGTACTTTATGTGAAAACTGCCACAACAAATCTGAACGCGTGACCGACTTTCTTGAACTCGAAATCAACTTTCAGAAAAACTCCAAACTCGAAAACTGTATCAGCGATCTCCTCAAACCGGAAGTTCTCACCGGCGATAACAAATACTCTTGCTCTTATTGCGGATCATTGCAAAATGCTACACGATATACTCAGCTTCAATCCCTCCCTCCCGTACTCAACTTTTCTTTGCTCAGATTTGTTTTTGATCTAAAGACCCTTGAGAGGAAGAAATCCAAACATACTATCGAGTTTCCTCTGATTTTGGATATGGGGAGGTTTCTAGGTGATGACAACCATTCTGCTGTCGCTACTCATACTGTCGGTGAAGGCAACATCACAAAAACCGATAAGACATCCGAAAACTGTGACGAGAGTGTTTATGAGCTCAGAGGGGTCCTCTTACACAAGGGTGCTAGTGCCTACCATGGGCACTATGAGGCTCAGGTCTTCGACTTGGCGTGGGTTGACCTTCCTGTCCATATGCTTACTAAACGTTTGTAGAACCGGTACCTGGTTCCAGTTCAACGACGAGACCGTCACAAAGATCAAGAAGCTTGGCGACAAGAAAAGAGTTGTCATTGATGTTGACGCTGACGAGGAGTACGACTGCTACGAGGAAATCATTGTTTTACCAATATCACAGGCCCTCGACTGGCAGCAAGAAACAGAGAGACCATGCTCGCAAGCGGCAGAGAGTCGATGATAGTGATGTTGAAGAGGTCGAGCCTGAGGTGTCAGTGTTTTCTTGCCACATCACCGTCCTCATCCATGAATGCTAGGCCAACAACTGTAACATCAAGAGATGCTTATATGCTCGTTTATGCTCGTAAAAGGACCTCTTTATCCGATACCCAGCCCGTCAACGACTCTTTTGCCCCCGTCCCTACCCCTCCTCGTCCCGCAATGGAAGTAGTTGAGCAGCTCAACGCCAAGCACGACGAAGCCTGCGAGAAATTCGCTGCGAAACGAAAGCTCGTGCTTGATGCTTTGACAGACATGCGCAAAAAAGTGCGGACCATCTATGAGAAATGGGACAGTCAAGAAGACGATGAAGAATGCATTGTGGTCAGTCAGCAAGCGCTGGAAGCGTGGCTGTCCAAGCATTGTATGCAAACAGCATTGTCCAAGCTGGCTTCTACTCTGAATCAGAAGAATGACACCAATTCTTCTGACAATATCCAGATTCTCAACGATGACATCATCTGCGTACATAAGAAGCTGGATTACCGAAAGGCGGGCAACATGAAGCGAATTAGCAGGGCATGCCATCTTCTACAATGAATTTCGTATCTGACGTTCAGGCAGAGTGCCTACCATCAAATTATTCATCACACTCATTGTGCTATTGAACCTAAACTTGGTCTTCGGGATATTTGTGAACAATGCGTGAAGGATGCCTTCCGAGGTAATTGATGCGCCCGTCGGCCGGTGGAGCGACCAGTCTAACATTTCAGTAGAGAAACTGTACCAAATTGAACATCCAAGACTGGTGAAACAGTATGACGATATCATCGATGTGGATTCGGACCATGGTTATTGGATATCAAAAGCATGGTTGAAAGGTACGGATGGCTAGAGTCGTTTCAGAAGAATCTCATAGCCGCCATCAGACTGGCGGCTTCAGAAACCCAAGATGCACATATCTGGACAAGACGATTCACCTCCCGATGGCTCCGACTATGGTGGCGATGTTCGGTGTGTGCATGGAAGCTTGTCTCACGCCGCAACCTTGAGGAAGCGAATTTCTACTCAGGTCGGCAAGATATACCGTTGTATACCTTGCTTCATTCAATGATCAACAGGCTGCCGAATTCCTTCAAACTCTGTTTCCAATGTGGAACCCATTACCGGGTGATACAGAGCAGTGCGTTGTCTGCGAGGTGGCCCTTGCTATGTCGAAGGAGGATACCAAAGAGCTCCGTCTGCAAGCAGAGAATGAGAAGGTATTTTACAAGCTGATCATCTGCCATGACTGATGTTATTGTAGGGCAAATTAAACAGACTGTTCAGCTACGCCAACGAAACAAGCACGTTTTTCATCGAAGATTCTCCTATGGCTCTTGTTCCCTTCTCTTTCATCCGAGATTGGCGACTATGGATTAGCAAACCGAAAGATACTCCAAGACCCGAAGCAATTGATAATTCATGGTGGATTTGCGAACATGGATCATTGACGCATGATCCCAACTGTCCAGGAGATCTTGATGGCATGGTGCTCATTCTGCGCACCGAATGGAATATCTTGGAAGGCTTGTAAGTAACGCACTATCTATCAGACATCGGATAACATCCGTCAGCTATGCGGCCGGACCTTTGATTACGATTGCGAAAAATACCGAAGGCAAGTACGACCATGAGATCCCTGTGTGTCAGAGCTGTTATCAGACTCGGTGCGCCATTTGTCCAAAAAAATCTAAGTTACTGAAAGTCTCGGTTTCAGGAAAACAGGATGGGACTCGACTGATATCACCGTGAGGTTATGTGGTAAAGGGCCTAGCATTGGACCGTCGACATACGTGTCTCGTAATGGTGCTGGCTCTAGGCAATCCAAACGATTACGACAAGTTCAACAGCATGGAGAAAAACGGAAGATCCCGATCAAGAAATCAACAACAGTTGTTGAAATCAAGACTGAGGTTAACATTCTGCCCGGTTTTGAGTTTGCTGTTGCTCATACGTCGTTTATCAGTTGCAAAAACTATTTAACATTCATATCATCAGCCAGCAGCTCTTCCATCGAGACGTCGAACTACTGGACAACGCGGCAACTGCTGAGTCCCTGCAGATCTTGGCTAACGACTTACTCGATTTGCGAGAGGAATCGGAAGATGATTCAGACGGAGCGCCCAAGAAGAAGGCCCGAGAGAGTGGCTTTAATGGATTTGGCGGCACATTGCTGAGTGGCAATGTGGCACAATTAGAATCGCAGTCAGAACCCACTACGGGACCAGAAACGACGAAACCATGCCCAGTCTGTACATTCTCGAACACCTTGGATGCAGTCTCATGTACAATCTGTGATACATTCTTTGCATGAACTTTACAATACAAAACAGCATGCGTAATATCAGACAAATACCAAAAGAGTTTCGTCTATGCGTATCAGAGAGAATAGTCCCAAGAATGAATCCCAAAGAAAAACAATATCGACCAAACAAAACCCGAGATAGGAGTAGCTTCAAAGTCCATCGGTATTTATACATAATTTTGCGCAACGAGGGGAAGGGGATATGAGTTTGGCACTGACGCAAACGTGTGGCCAGCGAAATGAGGTTGTAATGGTGGTACTTGCAAAATGGTATTTTGGATTGTTTCTGCTGTGCGAGTCTGGATTACAGACTTGGCCGTGTTTATGATTTGAACTTCGTCAGACGCAGGACCAGCCAGTTGGACGGCTGCTGCGATCGCATCCTGGGTGACTGCAGTCATCTTGTCGACTGAAGCTGCTCGGATTGCAGTGGCGTCAGTGGGATTCGGAGGAGTTTGTTGATGCGCCGTCATCGTACTGATCGCGATGACGGACTGGGCCGCTTCTGCGACAACACCCTGAGCCAAACCGGCAAGTATCTGGTCCTTTGAATTTGTTGGCCCACTCAAGACCTTGTCGACCGCAGTCAGGGACTGGTTGACAATTTGCTGAGCCTTGGCCAATACTTTTGCCTCTGGTGTCTGAGGAGATTGTGAACAGGCCGTATATTGAGCTACTTCTGACATGTTCTGAGCCACATTTTGTAAAACGGCCACAACTTTAGAATCTTCGGGTGCAGGTGCTATAGATGGGCCAGTCCTGGTAACGTTAACTTGCGTCAGATGCCGAGAAGTCAAGGTTGCGCACCGTGAGGCTTGAAACAGAAGCGGATCGCTCGCGACTCGAGGAAGAGTATAGGTTGGGTCATAAGTTGTCATGGGGGCAATGCTAATGTGAAATGTATGCTGCAACTGTCCCTCCTGACCATCCAAAACGAACTAAAGAAAGGAGCATCAATAAAGTACGCATCGAATAAATTAAATGCAAAACCTTGGCGACAGCCGTGACATCGCAGCTCTGAGCATCTGGCGGAGGAATACCGGAAAGGGTGTCCTCCTTCCATGACAACCAAGGAGGAAGACTGGGTGAACTGTAATGCACAGGAATTTTTTCCCAGGAGGCTTGGGGGTCCCACACGCGAGGCGTCCAGGACCATCGAAGACCACAGTAAGCAACACTTGGTGGATTCCCGGCCAGCTTGCGGTGAAACGGGCGGAACTCCCACTTCCCCTCTCCAGCTTTCTTGGCTTCTATGCTCCAAATATGGTTGCCTTTGGATTTAGCTTTCTTACCGTCCTCGTTAAAGCGCTGGATGTGTGGTTGTCGCCAGAGGTAATTACGTATCTAAGGCAATCAAGGCACAGGTAACGAGCAGATGGCTTTTTTACCTTCTTCATGGGTATTTTCTCTTCCGGATAACCTTGTCGGGCAAGCTGATCAGGACGCAGTATTGAAAACAACTAATCAAGTCAGAAGAAGGCACGGACCTCATCCAAAAAGGCAGACGTGAACGCCGCGATTCGGAACTTGAACGGCCTGAAGTCTTTCGATTCATCCAGCCGCTGCATCTTTTTAGCCATCAAAGTTTGATGAATCGCTTCGCCTTTGGAATCGGTGGCGTCCACTGTAATCAAAGTGAGTGAGCTGGATAGGGAGGAGAGACGTTACCTACGGTTGCAACATATCTTATTGAGAAATTCAAAAAAAATACGATCGACTTCCAATCGATATTCCTGCGGAATATCAGAGCTTGTCATCGGAGTTGAAGGATGCTAGAAAAAATTAGATATAAGGTTGATGTCAAACAACATGATGCACTTTGTGAGGATTACTTTCTTCGTTTTCTTCCTCTTCTTCTTCGTCATCTTCATCGTAATCATCCTCCTCTGTTGGCGATAAACTCTTGGGCTTGGGGGGCAGCCACGCCGCTATCGGCGGATGAGGGTAAAAAGCTTGGTGCGGGATGGGTTGGAATGGATGGGTGAACGAAGTGCCCAGAGAACCAGAGCGGTTCACCCTACTACCTGCATTTGGAGGCCTCGGAAATTTGGCGGCCAAAGGGCTTGGTATAGACCCAGCTGATAACGAATGTGTGTGGCGAGTAGGCACAACCGTTTCAGACCATGACGAACGCAATGGGGGAAAAGTTAGGGGAGTAATGAACGAGGTTGCCGAGGAAGGCGGTGTTGGTACCCTGACACTATTTGTAGCAGTCGCTGACTGCTGGGCCTTCATCGGGTTAAAAACAAAAGGAGTGTTTGCTCCGTAGACAGCATCATGTGGGAGGGTCTCGTCTTGCGGCTCTACTTTGGGAGCTTTTATTGGTCTATCGCCTTCCATGCGGGAGGCGCACCGTTTGCGGGTCCGATCCTCAACCTGCTGGAGGAGAAATTCGGGACCGACAATAACAGCTTTGACATCGTCTTCTTGTGTGAGAGACATGTCTGATACAGCATCGATTAGCTGATTAAAGTGCTGGAGCTGAGATTGAATGTCAACGAGCAAATCACGGATTTTAGCCTTGCTATTGAGGCAATGGCCACGAGTTGCAGCTACTTGCGAGAGACTGAGTTTCGAAAGTTGAGTCAGGGTCACTGAACAAGATGCTTAATACATACCCACGAAAGAAACGAGTGCTGAGAGTCTCCAATACTTCTTGAGAGAGTTCTTCAGACTTAACTAGTGATGATAACTCTGCGTGTGCTTCAGCGCGAGCCCGTACGATGGCGGGCTCGAGAGCGGCTTCTAAGGATGAAGTGACACCTGCTGGGTATGCAGCTGCAGCCCCATGTATAGCGGCTGAGGGCGGCTGAGCTTGTGGAAGAGGAGCCTCTATGTTCATTGTGGAAGATGGAGCAGTAAATGAAGGAGTAAAAGGGTTTATAAATGAATCTGGTTGCTCAATGAAAGTCGGGGGTGTAAAGTCTGGCGAAGAAACGTGCAGGGGAGCTGGAAGCTGCTCAACTTTTGGAAATACTTGCACAGAGTCTACGTCAGTCGTAACATAGGGTGGGACTACTTGCGAGTCTGTGTCCAGAACGAAATCTGGGGAGAGTGCGGACATCGCGAGGCAGGCTCGTTATGGAGGTCAATGGCCAGATCGATACAGGAGTCCACGTGGAGTGCAGAGGATTCAGTCGTGGTCGTCTGGTTTGAGTTGAACGGGGTCCGCAAAAAAGAAAGCCTTGTGCTATGCAGATCACGGCAGATAACAATTCAGTTGTTCAACTCTATGATTAACACGAAAGCAGCACGAATGAGCGATTCAATGTAATAGACAACCAGTACCGTGGTGACAATGGAAGCAGGGCTCAAGGTCCGAGCTTACCACTCACTGCCTTGCCTCGTTTGGCGTGTCACAGCGGCTATATATGTAGCACACGAAAAAATTCCTGCTCATTCTGATAAAGAAAACACATGGCAGTCCATTCACCGAGTTAGTTAGCCAATCAGTCGTGTTTGATCTCTCAATATCAGGAACACCATGCTGCGTAGAATGGCTCAACCCTGAAACATAACCCTACTGTTCGGCTGCTGCTGCTAGACCGAAAACGAAGCCAATCATTCATCCTATACCAGGGTTGCATCATTTGATTCACTACAAAGCCTCCCAAGACGCGAAAGGAAATAAAATCAATATCTGCGTCTTGGGCTCCGCGACCGGTCTCTATCTCTCCGTCGATCACTGATGGGCATCAATTGAGAAGCACACAACAAAAAAGTAGATCACTCACTCATAACGCGACGAAGAATGTCTGTCATACCCACGATCTCGGTCGCGATCGCGAAATTCATCCCGGGACGACCTGTACTCGCCAGAACGACTTGGAGGTGTGGCTGCTGGCATCGCTGAACCAGGTACCGAAGGAGCAGTCGTAGGGCCACCGGCTGCTTTGCGTTTCTCTCGCTCTTCCTTGAATTTTGCCAACATATTACGCAGTTCATGATAGCCAAGATGCATCTGTCACGATGAAATAAATGACTCGAGGACGTGGACATCTAAAGGCTCACTTTTCCACCAAAATGATCGGCAAGTCGACGATCAGAATCCAGGACAGAGAGGTATGCGCCGCAGACGTCACAAACACGGAGCTTCTGATGGCCAGACGCACCAGATGTATCGGTAAGCTGCTGAAGCTCACGCTACGAAATAGATAAGTTTGGCTACGAGGGTCTAATTAAAACTTGCCTCCTTTTCAGCCTTTTCATTTTTCAATGCTTCGATGGCTGCCATCTCTCGCATTGACTCGTCTACCTTGCCTTGTTCACCTGGTTAACGTCAGACGCTTGTTCAGAACCAAAGCTGTGGGCAAATTATACATACCCAGGGATTCGATCTTCTCTGTTCCTCCTTGAATAGCGAGCTCGATCTCAGCAATTTCTCTCATCTCCGCACAAGGGTCAGGATCACCTAATTAACCTCGGACGTGTACAACTTACCAAATTTGTTGTCTTTGCATTTTCTTCAGGTGTTTTTTCTAGCCTGCGGTGTGCAGTCCTTATTCGCCGATCACATTCGTCAACGAAAGCGAATATGTTTTGTTCGTATTCCTGCTGGAATTTGGCGAACAGGGGGTTACTAGGCTCTGCTTCCTTTGCGGCGACATATTCCGTCTTTAACCGTTCGGTATGAGATTTGGGACATGCACCTAGATCCATTTTCTATTCAATGTATGGGCAGCGGTTCGTGAGCACAGAATGAGAGCTCACTGTGTTAGTGAACAGTGCATGAGGACATGTTCCACACAGGAAATTTCGACAGACTTTGTCATCCTGCCAGGTCAGATTAGCAGTAGCAACACCCATAGCCTCTGGACCCATCATTTGCTGTATATCCAGTGAGCTTCGGCGTATTTGTTGGCCGTCCTTACCTCCAGCAGCTTGCGCTGCATTTCCGCGAGTCGTCCCATAATGGAGTTGTTGAGGGTTGTTGCGTTGCTGTCACGTGTCACTGTCTCACTAAGCTTGCAATGCAACATTCAAGGTTCAGCGCTCAGCTCATATACTAGGTGGTATTGTTGCATGCAACATTGTCCGACACATCTTTGTTTCTCTCGTCCCGGAACTGTCGCATTCCCCAGAATTTTGTGTCACCGAATTCTACGAGGCCTTCAATGGCAGTGACTCGGGAACACTTCCTGTAACCGCATTCATAGCTAAGTGAGATCCCTCGGGTTACTAGGTGCATGTCGAAACCAGACATGAAATGAGAAGCAAAGGCTGCGAGCTACGAAAACCTGCTATATTATATTATTAGTATATTGAGGTCTGCAGAAGAAATTTCAAGTATGTATAGTGAACCATGCCTTAGACCTTAGTACCGCCTTAGGCCTTGACCACAAAGTGTATGAGGTGTGAACGATCAAAGACGCCCGAACTGATGTATCTACTAGTGTTTCGAGTTGAACATTTGATGAACTTGTTCTGCAGACCCGGGAAGAGCTACTAGTGTCCTAGATTTGAAACAAGACATGGATTACGTCCCGACTAGTATGTGGTGCTCCTTAGGAAAACGACCCTTAATTTTACCAGCAGTTGGTGCATGTGCATCATTCAAGTTGGACTCGCCAAACATAGCTGCCAAGGCATCTCGTCTTGATAAGATTCGATGAATGGCCACGAGGAGTGATAAATAGCCTGGGGTTTCAAAGATCGAGCGCTGAGCGCCAAGTATCAATCAAAAGCGAAACACCGCTGTCCAAGTGTCTTGCGAGCTTGTTCCGTGAGAAGCACGTGTTTCAGGTCTCATGACCTAGGCACTCAAGTTTCTGCATTGCTAGTTACTTTGCTGGGCTTGCAGTTGCAAGAATAGCATTCGAAAATCAGAAAAAGAGGGTGTTCCTGACGAGCGCCTTCTCGTCTTCCACGTTCTTTCTTTAGCTCACGCTCGTTTTTGATTTCTTCCATGTTCACGCCGCCGCCCTCACCAGGTCAGCAGTATGAAATAAAGGCTCGAATATCTCGTAGGTTCAGATGGGTTGCCCTTGTTGGTCCCCTGCTTCTTATCCTGATCACTCTGTCCACCCGCTACATAACACATCCTGCCTTATTTGATGCTTTATCTGGTGAATCCACACATTCCGTCTGGAGTCCACACAAGAGGCACATCTATCCCAGAGATTCCTCGACTTCATCCGCACCAACATCTACTACTCCCGCAACAGCCCAGCCAGTACCCACCGTACCAACTTCGGCTGTAATACCAACCCCCTTTCCCCAACCTTTCGATGGAAATATGCCTCAGAACTTCTCTTCCACCTCATGTTTCAATTTTTTTTCCAACATGACTTCCGCGGACCCCTTCAGGTCATGTAGGCCGCTCTCTCTGCTCCTACAGACCTCAACCGTCCTGGTCCAGGTACGCATGCCCAACTTTGTCCTGATATCTCACTCTGTACAGGCCCAAAAAAATCTGACACTCCTAAATTCCATCATTTGGGGGACATGCCAGACAACTCTCAGTTTTCAGCAGTGTTCCGCTAACATGGCTTGGTTCGCCAATGCTCTTCGGTCTGCATGTGCCCAGGACATATCTGAAAACAACACCAACGTCGTCACCACTCTTACCGGTGTGTATTTCGCATCATATTTCCGGATGCGCTCATTCATCGCCACGTCTCAGGTCTGCAGGCCTTTGATCTCATGTATCAGGTGGGCTGTCTATCTGACCCTTCCACGCATACATATTGCTACCTTAATGCCGTACACAACTCAAACCCTTCCGATATTTACATCTACCAACTTCCCCTGGGTCTCGCCTATCCCAACGCATCGACGCCCACCTGTTCAACATGTGCAAAGGTTGTCATGGGCGACTACCTCAACGCACTCCAGAATACAAGTACAAGCTCTGCACTCGGTGTTCTCAAGTCCAATTATCCCAGTGCTGAGCAAGACCTTGTGGCTGGTTGTGGTACCGACTTTGCAAAAAGCCTGTCTAGCGCTGCTGGCCGGCCAAGTCCAGCAATGGGCATAATGACAGTCATCGCATTTTTAATTCTATGTTTATCATGACTTGCGGCTTGGCAGTGTTTTTTATTATTTATGGCCATTGTTTTTGGCTTTCTATACTTTCTGTGCTATATCTGGGTTTTTCGGATGTCGTCTATACCAGACATGTAAGTATACCTATTGCCTTCCGTTCATTCATACAATTTTTTGGTCCCTGTATCGCACGTACCTTAGCATAGATCATCATATGTTCAACAAGACTTGCTTCAAATGGCTACATAATATACATTTAAGGATTGTGCGCAGTAATTTATGCACTAAAGGTAAAAATCGTACTGCTGAATGTTGAATGCGATGGATATTGATCTAATATGCAAAAGGCGTGCGTCAAGAAGTGCATGATACAATGTAAAGTGACTTTGTTGCGAGATTAGGATCGACCTTTGCCACTTTTTTTTCCGCGTCTGCGATTGGGTGCATGTTTCTGTGTGGAATGTGTGGAATTGCAGGGCTGGTTTTGAGATGGTTGTTGGCTTGAAGGAAACGTGCTATGAGGAGGCTGTTCGCGAGTCTGATTGAGGTTGGGTGTTGACGGAGGTGAGAATCCACCAAAACGCATAAGAAGCTTGAAGATGTCCACGACTTTTTCCTCTTGTTCTGGTATCTTGCGATCTTTCTTCCACTGCATGCCATCAGCCTCTGCAGTAGATGTCACCCAGGCCCAGGTTTGGTTAAGCTCTTCCGCAGAGGCAAGGCCTTTATCCAGAACCATCCAAACAATCTCCGGTTCACCAGATTCAACAGCAAGATTAAGGAGGCTTTTAGAAGGCGACTCGTAGATCTTCTGATTATCCTCCTCTGTCGGAGGGTACTTGTTGAAAAACCAGGTGACCACGGAAATGTGACCAGATCGAACTGCTACATGGAAAGCTGTGAACCCTGTTGAGTCTCGTTCCTCAATGTCTGCATCTGTTAGAGTGTCAGAATTGGAAGGCCTGCAATACTGTAACCTACTGTGGGCATCAAGCCATTCAACGAGTTGACGATTACCCTGCCTAGCAACGATGTGAAGGAGAGTTTCTCGGGGATCGGAGGGAGATGTCTTGACAAACGCGTCGCAACCCTTTTTAATTTCTCCACCAGCCGCGTCAACGTCATCCTCGTAGATCCCTTTCCTGACCTTTTCCGCATTGCCTTCTCGAGCAGCGGCAAAGACACTTGATCGAGTGTTTTGAGACTTCCTCTGCTGATCCAAAACGACCTTCTCTGCCTTCGCTCGTGAAGCGGCGATCTTGTCTTTCTTCTCCTGAATCTGGGCCTTTCTACGCTCTTCGGCTTGAGTTTGCTCTAACAAAGACGCGTCTGTTAGTTGTGGTGATCGGCACGGGGAGCCTGCTCCCGACCTTGCTCTCGTTCTTGTTGTTTTCTGATCCTGCGAGCCTCTTGCTCTACTTTGCGACGTTCTTCTGCAGCGATCTGCTCTTCCCGAGATCTACGAGCACGCTGTGCAGTCGCCTTGGGACTCTCAGAGCCGGCTTGTTCACGTCGGTAGCCTAGACTATGTAAAAGAGTGTCATGAATATACAAGTGAAGACTTACGACTGTAAGAGTAGCGTTCACGGCCGTGCATGATGTGTTCGAACAAAGAGCTAGAGGGAGTCGAAGAAGAATCTTTGAGAGTACCAGACTTACAAGTAAAAGAACATGCGGTCGAGCTCATCCTCGCTGAGATAGTCGTCATCGAAGTATTCATCATCGTCGTAGTCGTCGTCGTAGTCCTCCGTGAAGCGGTTTTTGTCGTGATTTACGAGAAGATCATAGGCTGCTGAGACACGCTGAAATTCCTCGGTGGCATGTGGATTGTTAGGATTTTTGTCTGGATGAGCTTTCAATGCAATCTGGAGAACAATGAGCAGTGAAAAAGACGAAACTCGATGCGCACCTGCTTGTAGGCACTCCTGACAACATCGATAGATGCACCCTAAAGAATTGAATGAACTTCACGGTTTTGAATCGAACTTTACCTGCTGTACGCCGAGGACGCGATAGGCATCCTGGATGTCGGCTGTTTTGGTCATGGGTTGTGTGATCGACTGTTTGTCATGGACAACAACGCTTTTTTTGCAAAATTTCTGGCCGACAAGTGTGTCATTCATACTTCACTACAACTTGCTCACACATTTAGTCCTTATTTTCAGGCTGGATTCGGTCTTCTGGTGCGCTTCAGTAAATCGCCCTAATTATTTGCTAACCAATGCAGACCGTAGGCGTTGCACTCACCGCTGTACGTCATGGAACAGTATTGAGTCTTACTGCTTTGCGAAGACGAATGCTAGTCTCGGTTGAAATCAGCAATCGAGACAAAGCATACGAATGGTTCCTCTCATGGATGGCTCATAATCAAACTTCAGCTTGGTTGCCCAGCCACCAGCTCAGTGTAGAGACTTTGGTTCAACAGCGCAAAAATGCATCTTCTTCTGCTCTTTTCAAACTGGTTGCAGGGCCAGGAATACACTACTTTCGCTATAGAAAGGCTTGGATGCAGGTTGGCAATTAGCGTTCTATCAAACCCCTTTCAACGCGTCCTAGGTCAAAAGGGAACGCGAAACACGCTCCATAAACTTGGCATCTGGCGTTCCATGGGAAACCGTCACAGTTACTACACTTTCCAGAGACCGTCATCTCTTCCCGCATCTTTTGTCTGAGGCCAGAGACATGGCCATGAGAGAACAAGAGGGAAAACTTATCATCAATACTCCCTGGGGCACAGAATGGAGGCCGTTTGGTCTACCTCGTCGTAGACGACCACTCAAGAGTGTAGTTCTGCAATCTGGTATTGCAGAAAAGATTGAAAATGATATCAGGTCCTTTCTCAGTCGTCGTCAGTGGTATGTTGATCGAGGTGCCCAGTCTATCTTTTTCGTGAAGTTACCTGGTATTAAATACTACTTAGGTATTCCTTACCGAAGAGGCTACCTGTTATATGGACCTCCAGGTTCCGGAAAAACATCTTTCATACAAGCCCTGGCCGGTTCTTTATCTTATGACATCTCTTTGCTAAACCTTTCAGAGCGAGGACTCGCGGATGACAAGCTCAACCATCTCATGTCCAACGTTCCCAGCCATAGTTTTGTTCTTATCGAGGATATAGACGCAGCTTTCAATAAGCGTGTGCAGACAAGCGAAGATGGGTATGTTATCATCCACAGCGCGTTAGCTTACTGTCGACGTTCAGATATCAATCATCTGTGACCTTTTCGGGTTTCCTGAATGCTCTGGACGGAGTGGCGTCTGGAGAAGAACGCATTGTCTTTATGACTACAAATCATATGGAACGACTTGATCCGGCGCTTATACGTCCAGGACGCGTCGATCTCGCAGAACTCATTGATGATGCCAGTCCTGAACAAGCTCAAATGCTTTTCACCCGGTTTTACGGCGGCGCAGACGACCTGAATGAAAAAGAGGTTGAGAAACTTGGTCGAACTCTGTACAACCTAGTACAGAATGCCATGAAAGAAAATCGCCGTATCAGCATGGCGGCCCTGCAGGGTCTGTTTATACGAAACGGAGCAAGGGACGCTATTGCGATGTGTCCAGAACTGTTCGTCGAACGGTAAAAGTGCTAGATTTATTAATCGTACATTAGAAAAGAGGTTTTCGTTGTCGACCGGTGAACTTTGAGTCTCGTGGAACGCTCTCCTTGCCTCGCTTGCGGTAGAGCTGTGAGATAGTGTAAGAGACAGCAAGCAAGATGAGGGGAGGTCCACCTCTTTCTTTTTCAAGATCCAATCTCTATCTTTGATTGGCTTCCGCCTCCCACTACGATCCCTCTTTCGCTCTCGTTCTCTCCGTCGTTCGAATTTTGCTGTGCCATCATCTACTTCTTCTCCATCCAGACCTTTGGGTACCTGTTGTTGACCACCACTGCCCACGGAGAGACATAAGAAAACTTTTCTTGCCTTGGTTGAATTAGGATAGTCGATAACTACACCACCACCAAAGCCTGCTTTTTGTGCTATTGAGGTTATGAGTTGTATTTGGTCATCTGAAGATGGGTAAAACTGGAACACGGCTCGTGATGGATTGCGGAGGGCAGAATGCAAGGTCGTGAAAAAACGTGTTAGTCGATGTGGAGGCGAGGATGTTGGATGTGTAGTATCAGCATTCAACAGCCATTGTAAAACGGATATACTGCTCTAGCTTAGAGCTATGGATTCAAAGATATGAAACGAACCTAATAGCCCCGTCGAAGCTACCCGGACGAAAACCAAAGCCTTGGCCGATATCTTGGAGAAATAAATCGCCTTCTACCTCTCGTTCAAGAGCAACCTCTAGCTATGATAAGAATAATGAGCTGCCAAGCGCAATAGCGTACCCAGCATGCTCGGCGCAATATCGACGCCTGCCCAAATGTAGCCTTCCTCGTCTAGAATTTCGCCAGAGAGCCCTGAGCCACACCCGATGTCGAGAAGAAACGCTGGTTCACCCGCAGGAAGATTGAGCAGTTCAAGAGCACGATATGTCATGTCGGCTTGGATTTGCTGGTTGCGGGTGCTAGCACAGTTCAGCTTTGGGTTGAAAATGGCAGCCAGACTCGCTTTTTGGTGTATTTTTTTGCCTCAGCATCTCCATAATACTAGGCTTTTCAAGATAATTCAGTCAAGCTATCGGGATCTTACAATTTCAGGTGGTGCTTGCAGCTCTGGTCTCGACATGATGGAGAACGTGACCGCAAAAAGTTTGATGGATGCCCTACGACGACGACTGAGACCTGCTGGAAATGCGCAGCTCGTGCGCTTAAAACGAAGACAAGCAGTGGCACAGTTCATAAATCATCGGCTGTCTGCAATTAAGTGTGTTGATAGTTTTTCTTTTAGTCATTGGTTTACGCTGCAGACTCGTCCTTTTTATTGCAGGTTATCTCTGGATGCTTGCTCTTCCCTACCCGCAGCTCAGTCAAGGCACTTATTTTGACGAGAATGCTCTCCAACCAGCTCAGGTATATCTTCTTGCGTGTTTGACGCGTAAATATGACGATGCAGGTCAATATGTATTGGAACTGGGCAGACGTATTCACTGCCGACCATTTTCTCGAGCAGCTGGAACAACTGCGGGATAAAAATTCAACTAGTGAGCAGTGAGGCTATCCTTCTTATAACTTTCATCGAGAAACCAATACGTCTCCAGGCGAGCACAGTTCTTCGTGACAGAATTCAAAAAGCTCGGTCTTCCTTCCTCCATGCAACATTACCAGTTCACTTCCGTGTATGAGGTACAACTACTGGCTATAGTTGGGCTTCACTCATATTCAAATAGGATCTTGAGGGGGTCAACGCATATGCTGTGTTGTCATCTCCAAGAGCTTCCGGCGCCGAAGCAATGATAATCAGTGCTTCATGGCAAAGTCGGACAGGAGAGGGTGATGGCACTTTGAACTTAAGGGGCGTCTCAACCATCTTAGCTTTGGGCAAATTCCTCAAACGCAGGTACTTTCTACGTCGTCCTTGTTGTTACTCAAGAGTCATAGAATTCTCCTTGTGGTCCAAAGATATAGTTCTTATCATCAGTGATGGCTACATGGACGGAATGCACGCATGGCTAAGTCGATACCATGGTTCCAGCCAGAAAAGTAATGAATGCATCTACCCTCTCTGATAACACTGATTCTTTTCAGATTTGTTTGCTGAACAAATTGAGATTTCATCGGGTGTTATATGGACAGCCCTCAATATTGATTATCCTGGTCACTCATTCTCTCATCTTGGAATTTTTCATGGTAAGTTTGCCTTTTTATGCAAGCCTTGCTATGCTAACTCGTTCAAGAGGGCTTGAATGGCCGTCTACCTAATCAAGATCTCGTCAACTCATTCCAAGCAATTTCGAGATCGGTGGGCGTCCCAGTCCTTCTCTACGACCACCTTGATCCCCGAGACTATCCGGGCCGGCGAGATGAACTTGACATCGTCCCTGCATGGATTCCCGATCTTATACGAAATAACCCCAGTGTCCGGGCCTATTCTTACCATGCCAGAAATGTCTTCCGTCATGTCGCGTACCAAGGGCTCGGTCGCGGGAGTGGCGTGCATGGACTCTTCCATCAGTAAGGGTTTCTTTCGATCCCTACTCTTCTCACTCTCGCAGGTATCGTATCGATGGTTTTACTATGTTCGCAGTTCCTGCAACTGGCCCTCACGGCTTTCACGCAATTGGCAGGTGGGCGACGACATTGCTTTAGGTCACAATCTACAATCATGCATTACAGGGTCATCGAGTCAACTCTTCGGACATGCAATAACCTTCTGGAACGTCTTCACGCCTCTTTCTTTTTCTACATCTTGACCGGGCCTACCCGATTTCTGAAGATAGGAAAGTTTCTACCTAGTGCGGTTCTCATCAGTGTGGCAATGATGTTTACCGGACTGAAGCTATGGGTCGATGCCAGCTGGACCCAGGAAGAACACGAAACAGAAGAAAAGTCTACCCAAAGCGTTTGGGTGAAGCAAAAACGGCCCGTGTTAAACGTTCTCATCTTGATGTCTTCGGCACATGTTGCAGGCGGTTTCTTGTTTTTTATCACCACCAATCGGTGGTTTGGCGACTTCCTGGTGAGCGGACGTGTAAAGCACACCGTACACCTTGCTAACCATACTTCGAGGCCAAGATCGTTATTTTTGCAGCCTTTTATGTCATACCACTTATCATCTGCTCCGCTGTACCACAAGTGCCTCGAGCTACTTTGGTCAAATCCCTCAATCTTTGTCTCGCATCTACTGTCATCTCTGCGACAACAGTTCTAAATTTCTCCTTGGCTGCCTCTCTCGCTATCTTATTGGGCATCCCACTGTCCGTTTCCTCCCCAGCACAGAATCTCGGTGTACGTATGCTACGATATTCCGCGTATATGCTTTTGGGATTCGGATGGCTTTTGCTGTGTCCACAGTATACTTATCAGGCCATAGCTGACTGGGATATTCTGGGTGTTTGGCTCGTTCCTTTTGTTTGCATAATATACTGTCCGTTAGTACTGCAGTCCGCACTGGTCTGCTTGTTGCCTCCATAAACACCGTATCGTACAGACAAAAGATATCCTGTATATTAGATCAGAACGATTGTTCTCAAGCTTGTGGACATGGCCCTCATGAGACCCGTGCGCTGAAGATTGCTCCGTGGTTCACGTCAAGATCAAAAAAATCGGGCTAGTTAATCAATGTGGCATACTATATGTACTAGAACGTTGCTGAGGTAGGAGGCCGCTCATAAGTTAGGTATGGAGTAGAAGAACATAATCATGCAGGTCTGAAGAACTTGTCCCAAGGCCCGCTATCTGCAACCACTCTTCTGCTCTTGCCTTTCGTTAGTGCGGTAGGCTTCTGAGGGCTTTCTTCGCCTTGAGCCTTGGCAATAACACGAACCAGATTCTTTACTGCAAAGGCCTCCACAGGTCTATTGCGAACAGGTTCGCGACAGACTGGACACGTATACTTTGGTTGGGGTACTTGTTGCGGTCCGAGAATAGCTGCAAGCTGTGTCCTTTGCTGATGGTTTACAGGTAGAAAACGGAGCATATCGTTCATATAGGGAGGGACAACCGGAGCCTGATGGATATTGTACTGAGGGTGAATTGCTAAGTGCTGCGCTAATGCAGTACTGAACCAGTCCTGGAGGCAGTTTTGACAAAAAGTATGGCCGCACTCGGGAAGTCTGTGAAACCATTAGCGGAGCAAGCAGAGAGGGCGATGGCACACATGAAAGGAGACCACAACTTCAGGGTGCATATTTCGCAGATGAGATGGTCCTCGAGATCCACTGGATCCTGTCACGGCTTAGATGGCGTATTGCAGAGAAAGATATCGCCTACAAGGCCCTTGGCTTGTGTAGTGGTGGACTGCATTAAGTCCGCTACTTGATTCGCTAGCAATATCTGATTTTGTTTCAGTTTTTCGTTCTCCTAATGCGAGGATGAGACTGTGGCACAGATATTTGCAGACGCTTACCTGCGTCATTTTTCTTAATTTCAACTCCAGAGTCTTCACTTTTTCATTGTTGAATGAAGGTGAGTCATCCGAAGAGAGCTCAACAACTTCTGTGACATTCACGGGCCTCTTCGCTGGAGATTTCCGTCGTGGCCTTGTATGAGGGTGTTCATCCTCGCTATCTGAGGAAACGACAATGATGTCTGCAGGATCTGCATGGTGTCTGATGGGCACAGGCTTTGTGTTCTGGCCACCAGACCGAGTAGCGGGCATAAGGGCAGATAGGTTATCCAAGCAAAGTGAACGGGTCGTCAAGCGCCCGTCAGGTCCAACCGCGTTTGTAGTCAGGTGACAGCGTGGTACAATTTGATCAGATGATATTGACAATTAATGATGCCGTGTCCGGTAAGTTAGTAACTCGTTTAGGAATCATAGCAGCACAGCACTAGCAAGCAGTTAGTGAAAACAGTCAGCAGAAAGTTAAGGTGCTCGATGTTCACTGGCATATAGGAAATTTAGGAAATGCGGAAATAACGTCACGGTTGAAATTGTCAGGTCTATGTATGCTGTGGACATTGAAAGAGCGTGTCCAAGATAAAATACACTTCTTCATAGATAGATACATTCTGTGGTAATCCGTAGTCCATATGAAACAAGGAACAGGCGATTTAATCTGGGTCTGACGAGACGGATATAAGAGACATCGCCCGTGAGAGAGCAGTAGTATCTTCAAAGTCGCCTCCTACGTGACATTCATTCTTCGATGATACTTTCACTAGCAAGAAGCTGCTCACCGTCTGATACTGAACCTCGGCGTACAATGCAACTCTTTTTGGAAACATTGCTCGGTAATCTTTGCATTGGAGATGATTTGTGCAGTTGAGATGGTATCTCTGTGTCAGATTCAACGCCTGCCAGGTCAAACTCTTCCATACTGCTGTCAGGGCTACCAGCCTTTGCACTGAGTATGTGTCGCTCCTGCGTTGTTTTGGTAGATGTGCTCGGCGCGTATCTTGCAGGCTTGCTGCGCGTGCGTTTTGGAACAATACCGGCGTCGGTGTCATTATCTGATTCAAATATCTCACCAAAATCTTCATCCTCATTAAGGTCGTCGTTTCCAATGCCCCCGCCTCTATTCTGAGTGACAGTGTCACGACGATATATCGCCCGTACCACGTCGCCCCAAAGAATGTAATTATGACATGAAGGGCAATCACCGCCACGAGGAACCAGAGGCATTGACGTGGCGTCAAGCGAAGATGATTGCGATATCGAGAACTGGCTTGAAAGGCAAACAAGATGACACGTAGAGGAGCAAGAAGGGTGTGGACACAGTGTGGCATTTAGAGGATCCTACACAGCACTCTTAGTGGGAAACTTTGCTTATTGCAACGAGGTCACCTCTGTATACTGGGGAAGGGACTCGTGGCAGATTGAACAGACTAGTGAGAACTTCGACTTGATAAGAGCATCATGCTTGGTTAGTATTTTGGCTGTGAACGCCTCTGATCAATGTGCTCAGCTGGTAGTAAGCCATTTAATTTCTGCATACCATCGCGAACGGAGATAGGTCCGGTTCTTTTAGGGTCCGCATATCCCGATCTGCCGTCAACACCTTCCAGTTCAATGGCATAGGAGAATTGAGGAGGCAGAGGAGCCAATGATACACCCGCAGCCTTGGATTTAGTTTTGCTATTGCCGCAAGATTGATCCCAGAACTTGACCGCCTCCTCAGTGAATAGTTTAACTTGAAGGGGCCATATATTGTACGGATGCGTTGATAACATTGCCCGTACTACGCTGACCTATCCTCAAGAGAACGAAAGGCTACGGAGGAAATGGAACATACTAGATATTTTCTTTGAGATATCTTGGGGTTTTACGGAACATAGGCTGGCCGTCTCCTGTCCGGAGATGTCTAGAAACATAAGGATGTTGCCATGCCCATTCAAATTGAAGGGCGGCCTTTCTAGGTTTGAATGTCATAGTACAAGAGTGAAAGAACTAACCAGCTTAGAGGGAAATCCTAAGAGTCGTAAATTAAGTATGAAAAGAAGCAGATTGACGCGCCATGTACAATCATATGCATCACCCACGGCCGTTTTCGTTTTGTTTTCCAAGCTCCTTGTGCGATTTCACCATTGTGCTGGCGAATTCGACGCGGAGGATTAGGAGTGCTTCCAATATATGTTCTGCGGACGTTGCAGACATGTAAATGGCAGACACGAAGGAGTGAGCAGCTCACGATCTTGACTGAGGGGTCTGAATGGATTTAAGCAGGTAGCAGGCATAGAACTGAGGGTAAGAATGGCGAGCAAGAGACGAATTTGGGCCGAGTTTACGGGGCATTGTTGAGTGCTATCCGACTTGGTTCCTATCCAAGAATTTGACGAAGTGTCTGAAACGGTCACGTGCAGACTGTTCACGCGCACGGATCAGCATTTATTTTTGCATCAGTCACTACGAACGAAACGAGCGAGCTAGTGGACCAAATGTAACAGACCATAAGATGCCAATGCTCCCTAGCGCAAAAACAGTCCATCCCCATTGCACTTTTTCTACCTGTATCTCCTCGTACGTCTTGTGAGCTATTGGCTTTTCTGGAGCGACAGATGCTACCGCTTTTGATATTGGAATGACATGTAAGGAATGCAATGTATTTGATCGCATATTCTCAGCATGTGAGACCAGGGCGGGGTATGAACCTGTTAATAGATCTCGTAACAGAGGATCAGGATAAGGAGGATGCAGCAGCAGCAAGATATATGCTGCCGATATGACGTCCACGGTGGTCGGTCTGGCAGAAGGTGGAAAATTTCAGACAGCAGGATGCGAAGAATGGGCACCTTACTTGTCTGCGAGAAAGTAGGTATTTGTATCCAGAAGTCGAGCGTAAATATCTAGAATCGACCGCGCTTTGTCTAGGACCTATGACCATTATTAAAATGAAACTAATCCATTGCCAGTGAGAAGACGGACCTTTTCCCGTTCAAATGCCTCGTGAAAGTTTTTAGAAGAGGATTCTTTGGTTTTGCCTTTGTCTCTAGGATTAATCCTCTTCTGCTCTTTCCGTTCGGGTGAGGCATCCCAGAGTCCCGCTGCTTCGAGCCTTGGCTGATGAATGTCACGCACGTTAATGGGAATATAGTAAGAATAGGGCGCTGGGTAGAGCTGCGCGAGCGTGCTGTGGATCATAGCCCAATTAGAGGGACGTGCATACATCATACAGGCCTATGTATACTGAGAGTGAAGAATTTAAGAACAAAGGACCCACAAGTAGATCGCCCAAGTTCGCTTGCATGTGCTCTGACCAGGCGAGTTTCTGAGCTTTTTGCGTGGGTGTCAGAGCTTCATCTGCCAAGGCCAATGAAGTACGCAAGGAAGAGACGTAGTTAAGGATTGAGGACAGAGTTGTAATCGTTTTGCCCTCCGGAGTAGTAAGGTAAGGTGCTGCATCCAACTCGGTGCATTCAACACAAGTAAAGTTGTCGGGAATCGTCAACTGAAGGTAAATGATGGCTGCGAGACATTGCGGCTCAATTGTGGGCAGCATCCACCTCGCGGGCCAAATATGAAGAATCAATGTCATTGAAGGTGAGAAGTGCGACGCGAACACGTGATTTTATTTAAGATACAGAGGAATAATACACGAAACGAGCAATACGATAGCAAAGCAAGCGATAGCAATACGACGAATTGTAAAAACCAAGCGTCATCCTGAGTGATCCGACCCAAAGAAATCATCAATCTCATCATTTTCAATAACGGGTAGATCATCAAAGCCGAATAGACCTTCACCAGGGAAAGCGCCAGGCCTCGGAGATACTGTCTTCCAGCTCACAGACCTCCGAAGTTCTGCTGAAGGTCGTTGCAGTCGCGTAGAAACCTAAGAAATCAGACACAGCGTTCTCAACTCGGTATCACTCACAGCCCTCATCGATCCAATTGGCATCCTTTGCTGATTATCATCTATTCGTGGCTTTTTGGAAGCTTTTTCTGGCGAGAGTGTCGGGGTAGGTAACAAAGGCGTAAATGGTGATGCAGGATCCGGAATCTTCTCAAATGGAGCGCTCACTATCCTACGGCCGGATGCTCGTATTGGGGTCGTATGTGAAAAGTCGTCATCAGGCATGATACCTTGCATTTGTAAGAACTCTGCGTGTCTTGGATTAAAACGGTTCAGACTGTTAGACTGTGGATCACCTTGGGAACGATAGCGGAAGACGAAAGTTACGTATGTAGAGGGCTTGTCGAGGACTCTTCCAGTCTCATCGCGACCTTTAACTTGCCAGGTATACGCATACTGTTCAAAAGCTGTACGTTCCTCGCCAAAGTCGATATACAAGTCACCGGCTTTCCGTTTACCAAGGACGGTCGGAAGTGGCTGAAGAGGATTGGCAGGCTGTCCCATAATTCGCTCGACTTTCTTGATTTTAAGTGTGATCATCCCAAGTTCTTTTGAATTGACACCATCTATTAGAGCATGAGCGGGCACGCTGGGCATTGAACATTAATATTGCTAGATCACCGCACCTGTGTCCTCTTCAACTTTTTGAAATACGAATGGACGTTCACTAGACTTGGAGGTTCTGATGCCCCGTCTCCAAGCCACGCCTTCACCAAATAAGAATCTGCCAGGGACTGTGAAGCCATCCAGAGTGATGTATGCACAGCTGTCTTCTTTGCTGCCATGGTCCTGCCAATGCACAGTGAACTCCTGAAATGATATCAATGTTAGCTCTGGAAGTAAACACGGTGTGTGCCTTTCCAACTTGGCTCGGAATCCAGCAGGAGATTTTGTTCGCCTTTGAATCAACAGCAACAAGATATTCAGTCAGGATTTCATTGTCAACTGTGATCCAAGCTGAGAAGCCGCGGTGAGTGAGCATGCGGCAACGCGAGATGCAGTGGCACAGAATTTCGAAAGATGTTGGGAATCGAACACGTGATGCTGGTCAAGCGCGTCGTGACTCAGCTCTCGCCATCATCATGCCGCCCAAGAGAGCCGATTCCAAGAGAAAAGCCAGCTCTGACTCTGAAGTTGAACAAAACGCGTCAAAAAAGAAGCAGAAAGTTGAATCGGGCTCACTCTCGCAGCCAACGAACAAGGTCATCCCAGTGAATATCACATTTCCTCCGCGGGCAGAAAATGCAATTCGCATTGCCGCCTTCAATGTTTGCGGTCTTGCAGCAAGCCAGAAGAAGGCATGAACTTACATTTCTCATGAAGTAGCCAAATTGAACCTGTATCCAGGGTTTCAAGCATTATGTTGAAGCTGAGAATCCTGATGTTCTTGTTTTGACAGAAACAAAGGTATACATGTCGAGTGCTCTATTCCAAATAACGTCGCCCCAGGTTAACAACGAACCTGTCGATCCTTTCTTAATGCAGCTCTTTCCTCACTCATACTGGGCCATTTCAGAGAAGAAGTCGTACTGTTCGTCCAATGTGTTCCCCTGAAAGCTACAGTAATGAACGCAGCCCTTCCAGCAGGAACCGCGGTTTTGTCCAAACACAAAGCAGTAGCTGTGACCAAGACACTACCTGGTCATCCGGACCCAAGCGTGGTCAAAGGACGAATCATCACTTTAGAATTTGACACTTGTTATCTGGTAGCTACATACGTACCGAATGCTGGAGAAAAACTCAAGGTCAGACTGTCTTACTTAGTGGCATCATGGACTAATACTATCCAGGCTCTGGATGCCAAGAAGGAGTGGAATGTGCATTTTGAAAAGTACATCCGTGATCTAGATAAAGTGAAGCCTGTTATTTGGACAGGAGACCTCAACGTTGCCCCAACTGAACTAGGTTCGTATATGGTGATGAACATGTGCCTTGGTTGATTGTGATACTTTGTAGACTTGGCCAACGCAAAGAAAAACTGGAACAAAACACCTGGATATACAGAAGCTGAAACCACTGCGTTCAGAAATATACTGAATCCTCCAGACGGCTCTAGCACGACACACAAATTTGTGGATGTCTGGAGACTTCGACATCCCGACTTGCGACACTATACGTACTTTTCATATCGATTCAATTGTCGCGAAAAGGGCATTGGCTGGCGTTTGGATATGTGTATGTGTCATATCTTGTATCTGACTCGCAGGTTTATGCTTTACAGTTGTTGTTAGCGACCGAATAGTGGAACGTGTAGAGATGGTAATTTTTTGTTTCACATCGTACTCCAGGACTCACAATCCATAGTGTGAAATCAGGGACGAGATCTATGGTGCATCCGATCATGTTCCGCTTGTGCTAGATATCACTGGTCCAATATGAATTTGACCAATCCTAATTCTTGTCTGCTAAGCCAAACCTGGGGCTCGTAGCCTTCACATCTGCTCAATTATAGTTCAATTCCGGAGATGCGTTAGAATAGCAGTGGGTGTTAGAAGTACGACGGAGCTGAACGGAGTCTATATGTAGGGCCACAAAGAGGATGGGTGGAGGTGCAAGTGTCTGGCTTGCGGTTGTGTGATCATCACAAATCCTTGGTGCATGCAGAGTACATTAGGCCTATGGAATACTGTCTTGGCAATTTGGTGAGGAGATACAGACGTAGAGAGCGGAAGTCCGCATACTACGGTAGATTGACACAGCGGTTAATAGGTAGGCTTAGGTAAACCATGTGCTACATCCGGCTCAATAAACTCACGTGGTCTACCTCAAACCTAAATGATAAATTTGGCGCAGAGTGGCGTCAACGTTTTATGCAATTTTATGTTTTATGTTTTGCAATGCTATGAAGGAGTTCCGACTATCACGGTAAATTCTCAAGACCGCTTCACATGTCAGAGCGCTGCGGCAATCTGTCCCCGCAGGCCACAATGCCCAGTCACTGCGCCGCGGATTGCTACATGTTATAAGAGCTGTGATTGTGATCTGCAATGGGTATCATCATGCCTCTCAATATCTTTGCTATCGGTGCTTCTCGCAACATCGGCTACTTTGCAGCTGTGCGCCTCCTAGGTAAGAACGCAATCAGTCGACCAGCACTTGATGCAACGATTTTGCATAGATGCGGGCGCAACAGTTACATTTCTCCTGCGCTCCTTGTCATTGTCAACGGATGAGACAATCCAAAAGCATGTTGCGAATGGAAAAGCGCATTTGGTCAAGGGTGATGCTCTTGTCGAAGAAGACGTTCGCCTTGGATGGACGAAAGCAACGACCTTTGGCAACGTTGATGCGGTTCTCTTCACAGTCGGTGAAGACATTCTCTTCCTTTCCTAGCCACAATTTACCCTTTCATTAGGTGGTGTCCCCAGTTTTCATCTAACAAAAGGATTCGTGATTAGTCCGGAAAACCTGGTCACCCAAACCTTGTTAAATGTGCTGTGTACTATTCCACAGGACGCTCCCCATCCTAGAATTGTCGTCATCTCCTCAATGGGGTTGACGAAAACTTCCCATGCAGCACTACCCTTCCTCCTCAAGCCTTTGTATGGCCATTTCTTAGCAGTCCCACACAATGATAAACTTGGTGCGGAACGCGCTATTTCTCATTGTGCTGGTTGGGAATGGAGCACTAAAAATGACGGAGATCCTGGCGAGGATATCATGGGTACTGCATGGTTGCAAAGACCAAATCTACCATCCCGGGGATCATTGAGCAAGGATGTACTCGTAATTAGGCCTGGTCTCTTCACAGATGGAGACTGCAAAACGAGGCCCGATGGGACCCCCGCTTATCGTGTCAGCGAACAAGAAATCAGAGGTTGGACTATTTCCCGAAAGGATGTCGCTCATTTTATCACTGATGCCATCCTTAATCGTTGGGATGAATTTGCTGGCAAGCGGGTCACTCTTGTATATTAGTAATTATTATTAGATAATATAGTTTTACATAATCGGACCAACGGACCGTGTCCACCTCCCAGATCGTGCCATCGGTTGTGGCTTGTTCCTCCATGGCTGAAAACAAGATTCCTAAGCAGGTGCATACCTGCGTCCTAGTACAGTCATAACTCTCGCTAATCCAAGTGAAGCCTCTGCACCCATCGATCATCGAAAGATTAGATCCGGAGTACCGCGAGTTTCACAATTCTACGTTGATATACATAACCCCTCCTCACACTCTACCTTGGGATCCAGCCATTCGAAATGGTCCTGTAGTTCCGGGGTCTTCTCAGCCACTGAAAGTTGGCAAGACGCAAGAATACTCGCTCACTTATACAAAGTTCCGTGCATTCACGCCAGAGGGCACGCCACCGACGACAGGCTGGCCAGTCTTCATATTTTTCCACGGAGGTAAGATATTGCAAGTAGATTACTGATCTCCCTCATCGCAGGTGGTTGGACTCTGGGAAATATCGATAGCGAAACATCCTTCTCAACCAACATGTGTGTTCGTAAGTGGTTTCCGAGAGCACTCATACATCGTTTTGCTATGCATCAAAAGGCGCGAATTGCGTGACAATTTCAGTAGACTATCGTCTCGCTCCAGAACACAAATATCCGAATGCAGTTGAAGATGCCGTAGAATCGCTTGACTGGGTGCTGAAAAACGGGGTATCGGAGCTCGGCATCGATCCGTCGAAGATTGCTGTAGGAGGGTCCTCTAGGCAAGCTCATACTGCAAATTCAAGCGTGATCATTGATCTCGAGCAGTGGAGGAAACCTAGCGGCCATTCTGGCGCTCAAAGCCGCAGAAACTATTCCTCCCATTCCAATCATCTTCCAACTTCTGATAGTTCCGGTAACAGATAATACTGCCTCAGTGGATACACTGTGGGCCGAGAACCGGCACACCTGCTGGCTCTCACCAGATCGGATGAATTGGTTCAAGAACAATTATCTTCCTAATTCCGAAGACTGGACAAAATGGGATGCCTCACCCATCTTTGCTCCACCAGACTTGGTCCGGAAACTTCCCAAAGCATGGATCGGCGTGGCCGAGTTGGACATTCTGAAAGAGGAAGGAATTGCATATGGAGAGAAACTGAAGAAAGAGGGCGTGGAAGTCGAAATTGTGGTTTACAAGCGCGCTCCGCACCCGATTATGGCAATGGATGCGTAAGTCGAAAGGTCAACCTTTCCCGATTAAAGCTTACCCAATGCCAGTAAGCTCAAAGTTGGAGCACAGTTAGTAACGGATGCTGCCAACGCTCTGAAGAAGGCTTTTGGGTCAATTTAACACAATATACTCCTTTGGAAGTTCTCCGATGGCAACATCATTGTAAGCGTACACAGGAACATTAATACTCGCCAAATCTAACATGGCCAGTCTGTTCAGCGTGAGCCCGGGCACCTTTCTCGCCTTTGAGCCCTGTTCCACATTCCTACGATAACAGTAAGAAAATTTGCACATGCACGAACGTCGGAAACTGACCTCGCACTTCAAATCGAACGTAGAAGTATTAGTGAAAGCCCTTTTGGCACGCAGTTGAGCCGCCAGTTGCTTCCCCGCTGCGATGATACTATCAGATTCATCCGTACCTTTCTAAAAACGCATTGTGAGAGACGACCTGAGTTGATGCAAGCACCTACAACGGGGAAAACAGTCTGATGCCACTCATTCGGAGCTTCCAACATTGGCGATAATGATGCAGCATCGTAATGGATCCCAGAGTATATCACTAAACAACGATTCTGACCGATCAGTTCTGGTTGGTTTTAGAATGAGCACCGGTATACTAGACGACGTTACCTCCTTGAATGCCTTCGCCGGGAGAAAAATGATCGATTCGTCCTGTTTCCACATCAATGGAGGCGATTTCGGTGTTGTAATAGGAAGCAAGGATGCCCAATTCAATGGCTCCGCCCCAAGTGCTGGGTTTGAGAATAGTGCTGATGTATTGAGAAGGTGGCATGCTATTCTTCATTTGGTTATCGACAGAAAGAAATGGTCGTCACATACCCCAGGATAGCTTCGTTGAATTTGTCTGGATTCTTCTGAATCCCATCTGCCACGACTAGGGTGGAGATTGAGCATCGCGAAATGAATGGTCGGAGGACATACTTTGACGCAGTTTTGCAGCCTTTGAGATATCCTGTTCAAATATGAGGGCAACAGATGAAAAGAGGCAAGAATTGTCATCCGGTACGACCTAAACCTGACTAAGGTATACAGTCCAGGAGAAAAGGAGTGCGAACGCGATGAATTAGAAAACTCCCGTCTGTTTCGACGTGCTCGGGCGTTTCTGAGGATGTGCCTGCCTTCTGTGATTGTACCGCAGCAACAGGCTGAGGAGCAGGGCGTCCGTCCGCAATTTCATTAACAATCAGCTGGTCTCCCGACTTCAATCCCAGACTGGAAAGTGGTAGTTCAGGTATCAATGTCAAGGCTCTTGGTGGATAGCCTGATTTCACTAGGAACAAACAATATCAACAGTTGGCCTCTGCTTGCCATCAGTTGCTCACAAATCTGGCGAGACGGCAAGATGGCTGCGGCCGAGTGAATTTGTTGCTGCAGATCTTGAACAGTGAACGATTCATCTTCAAGAGGAACTTGAAGCGTGGATGTACCAGCTGGATGTCGAAGACGGACTGGAGCCATGTCGCAGTCGAAGAGCAGTCTTCATATTTTTAAAACCAGGTGCCAGGTGATCAACAATGAACAAATGATGATGCATTATGCATTATGCATCAACGAGGACTACCGAGTCCAACACAGAAAACCCTGTAGCAACACCACCTTCATTACTATCTTTGCCTTTAGTCCTGACCAGCCATCCAACTTCTTTTTCTTGGAGGACTTCACGTTTTTCACCACCAAATAAGGTCCAGCCAAAGATCCCGAGCTCGCTCGCAACGTCTGTCTTAACCGTGTCATTTCCGCCTGCACGGATCAAGTAGCCCTCCAAGCCTTCTGGAGGGACAATCAACTCCATTGCTATCCACGCCTGACGCTCTTGCTCAGGCAGATTTTCAAGGAAGGAAGGAATAGCTTCCTTATACACGTTATTTCCACCACCTTCACGTTGAGGCTTCAAGACTAGCGACTGGAAACGTTCTTTTGCTCTGAGAAGGCCAGTGCCTTCTGGTCCACCCAAATCCAGCCCCCACATCCCCATCCAACTACTACGGATTTCGACCACCTGTTCTTGTGAGAGGACTTGATCATACTTCTTTTCATCGCAAAGGAAGCGTTCTAAAACTCCTGGATCTGACAGTACTTGCTGGACTTTCTTGCCGCCAGCTAATTGGAGGGGTATAGAGGGACATTTGATAGCTCTGGATTTCTCCAGCAGGAAACGAGTTTCATATTGAGAGACTGTGGGGAAATCCGTGGGCGTATAGCCAGCACGGAAGTAGACCGTTGATATTTCAATGCAGTGGTCTACTAACAGTGCTGAAGATGCAGGATCAACAGATGCGCGTTGTGCCAGTTCATCGAAAGTCAAGCGGATGACATGGATCGAGAATCTGAATTTGAGCATTTCATTTGTCCAAAATATTAAATCATACTTCTCTAGTAGCTCATATTCGAGCCACCTTTGATCGAACACGTTCCGTTCACCCGCCTGCACCACGAAGAGTATTTGAGACCTTGAGCGGGTTACTCAAGTTGACTGCAGCCCTTCCTCTTACTCACCCTGGCACATTGTAAGCTGTATTGGCTGCGGCCAAGCCCTGGGCAAGTCCGGCAGTCGTGTCATTTGCTGGAAAATGCTGCAAAGACAAAAGAGTGGAGACGCCAAAGTAGTCTGTAGACGAGCACAAATGCCTTCGAAAGGTGAGGGCCTAATGAGAATCCAGAAAACGCACCTGTGCAAACCAGCGACACGTTCAGAGAGTGGCCCAAAGGAAGAAGAGATGGTATTGAACTCGACTTGTTTCAGTGACAATGGCTTGTTATCCTGTTGATGCAACAGATAGTCCGATCGAAATAGTCCGAGATGGAGCTGCGTTGATCTATAAGAAATTCATCCACGATCGTCGAATAAGTACCGCATCCTGAGTTTGATCCCTCACTGCTTTCCAGCCGCGCCAAAGCTGTCCGGTAAAGTCATCCACTCGACCAACACCGTGCTCAGCACCCATAACATTGTCTAAAAATTCTGTGTCCATAGCTATCCTAGCATATAGAATATTGTAAGCAGATTGAAGACGCTTTGCAAGGTCAAAGAGCCTTCGAGGAAACGGGGACGGGAAAAGCGATAAGGGCGCGTGTATAGCACAACTTGGAATCCGAGGTCCATTGACAGGGAGATACAGAATACCATGTGAGAGAGCATAAGTCGTTGCAACTGAATGCAGTTCTGTCTTCTCGTTGTCGGATAGCTGGGGCGGCCATTCCGAAAAGTTGAAGTGCGTAGCCATCAAGTCCAACCTTAGGTCACAAAAGCCTGCCCTAAACTGATAGCATAGTATGTAAAGCGTGGAAGCTGCCGCTTCTTCATCTTTTAACAACTACCCAGGCGCTGTTTTACCACATGTTGGTGTGTCTGCTATTGACACACCTTCATCACAGCAGCCTCAGATCAGAAGGTGTACTCTTTGGCTGGTCATTCTGTGCTAAATGGATGTATTCAGTCACCTAGTTCACCAACATTCAATACAACGAGGGTCAAGTACACAAACTATATACAGATGGCCTTTCATTTCATTATACTGCTAATATAAATATTTTGATTACCGTAGTGGCTGCAAAGTTGTGGCACTGGTCAAGTCCGGTGTATCTGGAACAGCATATGTAGAACGACCGTACGGTTGCTGCCATAATAACTCTGGTTGTTGCTGGTTAGCCTCCCAAGATGCCTGTTTTTGAGTAACCTTGGAATAAATATCAGTATTGAATAGAACTGAAACATAGTCTAAGATCACGCACTAAAACCGGGATAGGTGAACTACTGAAACGACTCTCAGATCGTAAGCCAGACATCGGTGACTCGTAACCTTGGGCGGCTGATGCCTTGTAAGCAGCAGAGGGAGCCATAGGGATTCTGTGGCGTTTTACGAGATAAACAGCAAGGGCAACCAGAAGAGTCAGCACGACGACTCCACCAATTACTCCACCCGCAATGGCACCAGCTTTGCTCCTAGATGTTGAGCCTATCGGGGCTGCCACGCTTGGCTGTGATTCAGATGAAGAACTCGGAACTGTTTGCATCGTTGATGAAGACGAGAAATCTGTCGTCGACGATGAGTCCGTGGAGGACAATGATTCTGTCGCCGATGCTGTGGGGGTTCAGCACAGTCATTTTTAAAAGCAAAGGCCACTTGCTTGAGAGCAGTGTCTCTGCAAGGTTCCTGGCCACACTTGGGTCATAGGTGCCCAAATTCTAATGAATTCTTATTTAATATAACTTAAACGCGTCGGTGAAACGCACATTTACACCGAGTTGAGATGCCCATGGTGGTATTTCAGTGTCATCGGGCACGAGTAGCGGCCATCCAGGTGAGATATCTCGAGTGGCACATTGTGCCGTCCATTCGGACCAGCTGCAAGATGAGAGGACAGAAGAGTTCCAGACGAATCACCTACGGAGAAAATGATGATTTACTCTGGCAGTCAGAGCATGCGGCCACTAGAGAATACAGTACGAATGAGCATGAGCACTGATTCTCATCATCTGCAGTTGGCGTAGGGTAGGCGTGCCCAGGTGCGAGAGGGGGGAGGAAGGACACTATGTAAGCGTAGGATATGAATGAACGCAAGGCCTTTCATAGCGACTAACAGTTATTGGTGCAGGCCGAGTATAGATACGCAGAGACAGAGCAAGGATCTTGATTCAAGTTGTTATAAGCCTGACATTAATTAGATGTATGCAACAAGTTATCCGAGATGTCCAACCCATGAGTAAGCTGGATCCAAGCATGTAGCATTCTGTTCTTGACTGTACGACGCTGGTATCATAAGCAGCAAGGCGAGTGAACGGAAAAGGCGGAGCAAGACATAATCTGTCGCCGTTTTAGGCATCCCGGGCCGGACTGCCCCGGTCAAGCGCCGCATCCACGTGACTAGACTGAGGCTTGAACCTTATTGCATGTGACTGATATCGCATTTCTTTGTCCTCTTCCTCAAGCATGGCACCGTCAACAACGTATGTCCTGTCCTCCAATTGATAGCTGAGCTGAAGTGCAACGTATCTACAGCGTCCCGAGTGCTTCCGTCAGTCTCAGTCTACTCAAACTCAACGTCGTTGTTCAAATTGTTTTAGGCAATCGAAGTCCCGGAGACTCTGCTCAAAAAGCGCAAGCAAAACGAAAAGGCACGCGAGGAGCGTCTCGCTGCCGCCACCGCTGCCCGCAAGGTTGGTCATGCCTGGTTCCGCTTTCTTTGTTGCAGGATGTATATCAATTTGAATGGCTAGTCTCGACGATGTAGTCTTCATGTTAACCATCTTTCGGGACTGATACCTCTGAAATTTTCATTTTGCACATTTGCTAACGTTTTTTCAGGCAGCAAAAGCCAAACGAAAAGTGATCTTCAAGCGAGCTGAATCTTATGTGAAGGAATATCTGGCAAAGGAGAAGGAGGAAATCCGACTCAAACGTGCTGTACGATCTTCAGGCGATTTCTACGTCTCTGCCCAGCCAAAAGTCTATTTCGTTATTCGTATTCGTGGTATCAACGAAATAGCCCCAAAGCCTCGTAAAATTCTGCAGCTTCTGCGTCTCCTTCAAATCAACAACGGTGTCTTTGTCAAAGTGACCCGGGCCACCCAACAAATGCTGAGGCTGGTAGAGCCGTATGTGGCATACGGGTACATTGTTTGCAGCTTTAGAAATGTGGTCTGATACTGATATTTGACAGGGAACCCAACCTCAAATCCGTCCGCGAGTTGATCTACAAGCGGGGCTACGGGAAGGTGGACAAGCAGCGCATCCCTCTGTCCAACAATGCTGTCATCGAGAATGCCCTCGGAAAATACAACATACTGTCCGTCGAGGACCTTATTCACGAGATCATCGGTGCCGGTCCCAACTTCAAGCAGGTGGGTGTCCTTCTATGACCTTGATCGCCATTCAATCGCTGGCAGGCCTCCAACTTCTTATGGCCGTTCAAGCTCTCAAATCCAACTGGTGGCTGGAGAACGCGTAAATTCAAGCATTATGTGCAGGGCGGTGACTTTGGTGACAGAGAGGCGAAGATTAACAAGCTCATCCGACAGATGAACTGAGCAAGTGCGCACTCTTATGCTTCATGTGTAAGCCGTATGAATATGATGCAATTAAACCTGGTTCCTTTTTCGGATATAAATAGTGGCGTTGCAGAGTTTGAGTGATCCCATCATCCCATCAAGGTCTAACTCTATGTCTGCTATCGAGAGCTTGCTATCCAACAATGCGCAATGGGCTGAAGACGTCGAAAACAGCGAACCTGGATTTTTCAAGCGAGGTGCTGAAGGCCAATGGCCCAAGGTAAATAATCCCGAAGACTTGATTGAGGCTCACTTGCCTGCAGGTTCTTTGGATAGGTTGCGCCGACTCCAGAGTACCAGAATCCGTCATTACTGGCTCCAAACCGGGCGAGATTTTTGTGCATCGAAATATTGCAAAGTAAGTTGGTTGCTGAAATTTGATTCGCTGATTGTGTCCAGTCAATTTCATCTCGATGACGACAACATCCTGTCGGTTTTAAAGTATGCTGTCGACCACCTGGGCGTTGAGCACGGTGAGGTGCTTGTTTGATAGTCTTTGTCTCGCTCATCATGTACAGTCGCCATTGTCGGCCATACAGAATGCGGTGGGGCTGCCACCTGTTTTACGGCTGCCACGGCTGGGTCATACAATCCTTCAGCAGTAGCGAGTGATCCTCTGGGACGCTGGTTGACTCCATTGACTGCTCTTGCGGCATCTCTCCAGCTGGCTGCGACAGAAAAATCACAGGCCCTTCCTGTCATCGTCGAGGAGAACGTCAAAATGCAAGTTGCAAATCTAAGTAAAGCTCCGACAATTGTGAATGCGTGGGCCAATAAGAGTGCGAAAGGAAACGATGTTTGGATCCACGGTCTTGTCTACGAGCTTGCGACTGGTAGGTTGAAGGACCTGGGAATCACGCAGGGACCGCCAAGAGCGTAGTGTACAAGTATAGAACTACAAGCCATAACAATGACCTTGGTGCAAATTGCATCGTACAACACAAACCTTCAGGGCTTTCACGGCCTGCCACAAGGTAAATAATAAGAGCGGCTATTCAAAGCGCTCAGCAAGTGTAGACTTGGTCGACTGGCTATCTCCGACGTTTCAGGTGTCGCATTTTCTGTCTCGTTCTCGAGCTCCCGACATTGTCGCTGTCGGTTTTCAGGAACTTTTGCCACTTCATCTCGGTCGTACGAGCTCTTTTAGTCTTAATCAAGGTACCTTCACTGTCTGCAGTCGCTGGTCTTTCAAAGGGTGTCATCAATGAACGTGCAGCCCACGTCCTGTCGCAAATTGAAGCTAATGCTCCGAACAAGGAGCGCTATTCCCTCCTTGCCAAAATGGTAAACGGTGGCGTGGCGTTACTGGTCTATGGCCTAGACGATGGCATTGCCAGGAATGTCTTTGACGTGCAAACTGCATGGACCAGTTGTGGTCCATTCCATATGAGCAACAAAGGCGCGGTTAGTGTCAGATTTCGCGTCTCACATGATGAAAATGATGCTGGCGAGATCTACACGTAGGTACCTTCATGTGCTCTTCGCTGTCTGCTAAAATTCAGTAGTTTTGTGTGTGCGCATCTCACAGCGCACAAGGAAAAGCTTGCAAACCGCGTAAGGGATCATCACCATATTGTTGGCAGTCTTGTCTTCCATCCCCTCCCGGGAACCACAGAGTTGTCCACTATCTACTCCACGTCTCATCTGTTCTTCCTAGGGGACCTCAATTTCAGGATAGATATACCCGAGTCCCACCCGTTGTCCTCTCTGCTCAAGAACAAGAATGCAAGCGTCGGTCTGACACCGGACAGCACGCGAGAATCTCTCAAAGAGTTTGATCAGTTAACGCAAGAAAGACAGAAGGGAAACATCTTCGTTGGACTAAGAGAAGGCGACTTCTGGAAGTTCAAGTGTACCTATAAGTATAAGCTTGGGGAAGTCGACTCGTACAGGTTGGCCTTTACGTTTCTGCCTTTGAAAAGGCTAAGCTTCATCAGTACGAATCGGACTCCTTCGTGGACAGACAGGATATTGTATACTACGCATTCTGATTCGCCAGACACTCCAGACGAATCTAAGATTGATAACCTCTTGTACACGTCTGTACCGTCCTATACAACCTCGGACCATGTGAGGCCACGACCTCCCTTTCTTCTTCATCTAATCTCGGCCTAGAAACCGATTGTTTCAGTCTTACTCCTCCCTCCTCATGTACCTTCATCCAAAATACCCCTTCTTCGGCTTCCAAATCAATACAAGCCTGCTCTCGGTCATCATCGAAACATCAAGCGCTATGTTGGGCGCTTCCTAGATCGTGTTGTTGGCATTGTTTGGTGGATATTCACTCTTTTCGGTGCAGGCTCAGCGGTTATCGGTATCTTCAACTTTATCGTAGGGTTTGGATGTTGGAGCTGGTGGAGGAGTACAAGAGGACCGCAGAGTTCTGTATGAAACCATTGGACAGCAATTATGTATCTACTGATAGGTTACCCGTAGGCAGACTGATGCTATAATTACACGATAATGGCCTTCAGGCCGAAACCTCGGTGACCATTGGGACGGGTAAGCCCTTTCTTACTAAGGCTACGCTATATATGCAATCGACCATCGACATGAATGACTACTTAGACAATGACCATTTCTTCCACCTTTACTTTGAACGACGGCACAACCGTACCTTGGTTTGCATACGGCACAGGGACGGCTCTTTTCGGTAAAGACGCCTCTAACAGCGTCCTTGTCGCGATCCAGAATGGGGTGACCCATTTGGATGGCGCCCAGATATACAAAAATGAAGAAACGCTTGGCCAAGGCATAGCTCTTTCTGGAAAGCCACGCTCTGAGCTGTTCATCACCACAAAGTTAACACTCAATGTTGGTGATCCAGCCACCATCAAAGGGTTGCTAGAAGAATCCTTGGGGAAGCTGCGCACAGACCATGTGGATCTCTTCCTCGTTCATGCGCCGAGTCCATCCAATCAGGAACCAGGCAAACTGAAACGTGTCTGGCAGCAGATGGAACTGGTCAAGAAGGAAGGCTTAGCGAAAAGCATCGGGGTCTCTAATTTTCGAGTCGAGGATTTGAAAGAAATTCTTGACGGCGCGACTGTCATACCTTCAGTCAATCAGGTAATATATCATGATCAACTGCAGCACCCTTTTAATCTCTTTTTAGATCGAGCTACATCCTTATGTGTGGAAAGCGGCTGAACCCATTGTCAACCTGTGCAGAGAACAAGGCATTACTATTGCGTCCTACGCTGGCCTTGTACCTATCACCAAAGTTCCTGGAGGCCCGGTAGACAGCGTGGTCGAAGCTGCGAGGGTGAGAATCGAGAAGGCCGCGAACCAGCCTATCAGTGCCAGCCAGATACTGACCAAATGGCTATTGCAGAAGGGAGCAATTGTTGTTACGTGAGTCGATTGCTCATTCGTGAAGGCTTCTTGATAACTTGCTACAGCACGTCGTCGAAGCCAGATCGGATAAAGGCTACTTTGAAAGTTATCGATCTACCCGACTTGACCACGGAGGAAGTGGTAGCCATAGACGAAGCTGGTGCCAAGTTGCACAAGAGATTTCATATGCTCTTTGTCTTTGGTAAATGAATAAGTTATCAAGTTCTGGATGTTCTCTTCCTTCCTGATGGCGTCGGACCCAGTTCATGTTAGCGATGTTTCTCTTCAGAAACCAGAAAGGTTTGATGTGCTGTCAAGACTTTCAAACTCGGCTGCAAATCGCCACGATCGACTAGATCTTCACCACCGAACACCGAACAGCTACATCTACTGATATCGGAAGTTGTGAAGGGAAAGGTAATCGTTTCAATTCAAGATACAATGCCCTTACATATTGTTAGAGACAAGAAAGCTAAAGTGAACGCTTATTGACCAATGGTTACGCGGACAGGCCAAATCCGACCAACAAAATGTGTGCCTGTCTATATAGCTATCAGCTGCATGTCACTCGTGAGACCGACCATCGTGAAAAAAATTCCGCTGTCCTTTGTTAACGCTCTCACTTGGCTTTGATTGCGTTCCTTACTTCGCACTTCCGAAATCACGCCAGGGCAAGCTCAAGGGCCAACTGTCATGCTCCGACAGCCAGATTCTGTGCCTCTCTCATAATGACATGACCATTGAATAAAGATGGGCAACTGTGCCTCCGTTTACTTCCCTTTCCATTACTTGAGGCACCAGAGGAGATAAGCCTCCACGTCGTCTGCCCTCTTACCCAATGTCGACTGCTCCTACATGTGTCCTTGGGTCTTTCCAATGGGTAGGTGGCTGTTCTACAGCAGGAACACAATACACATAATGCATTCCAGGCGTTCAACTCTCATTCCCAGAGTCCATGCACCGTAGCTCAGTCCCTGCTGGGTGTATGTAGTGGAGGATGTACGTTTTAGTCTCTGTTTGCTAAAATCCACTGAACCCGAAACCAAAAGCATATGACCTCCTACCCTTACCCCCTGGAGACACCTATCTCGGTCCTAGCATTGACGGAGCTAATCCTTGCCAATGTAGCACAGTCTCATATTCGATGATAAGTGCTTGTGCGGCCTGTCAAAATACTACGATAACGCTGTATGTTTTGCTGTTTGCTTACTTTCCGTTCATTTACCACCGTCATCGTAGGTGGGATGAGTGGGCAACAAATTGTGCTACAGTCTACACAGACAGGTATTACAGTCTCCGAAACTGGCCATCATGGCTAATATCGACAAAGCTTCCCTGAACCTATCCCTGAAGGAACATCTGTTCCAGGATGGGCGTACCTAGACGTCGAGGTGTGTGCTGAGGAAGCAAGGAAACCGAAGATCTCATCCATCTCTAGGCTTCTAATACGTTCGACCCAACCGTTGCGAAACAGAACGCCAGTAAGTATTGGCATGCGCAGTGAACCCGGCTCAAACACTGTATGCATCTAGATTTAACCGAGTCTACTGCCATTCCCCAACCCACAACCACTACTAGTAGTTCTAGTACCAGTAACACCTTGACCAAGCCTAGCACTACCTCTGCAGCTGCGACTCAGACTGCTGTGACTCAGGACACGGTGAATTCTGAATCACGGAGTAATGCTATTGGAGGCGGGGTCGTGGGCGGTTTGTTGGGTCTGGCAGCCATACTGGCATGCGTTGTATATCTGTATTTTCGCCGTCGACGCAGGATCAAGAACTCTTCTGTTGAAGCTTCTGAGACACACAGTGGACTAGAGGCGACAGATCTCGATGAAGAGAAACAGATACTGCCTGCTCTGGTGGTACATCCTCCCGTCATTGTGAGTAAACACATGCTTATTACTTTGTGCTGAACGCATGGGCAGCCTTTTTATCAAAACACAGAAGCACTTTCCCCTGGGGTCTACGCCGATTCTACCTCTTCTGGTTCAGAAGGTTCCATCGATAGACGCCCTCAAACTATACCAAGAATTTGAGCAATGTCTTCACTAAATATTTGTTAATCTTAGATTCATCATGTAGCTCCATAGTTGGTTCGGAATCCTATAGTGTTGGAACAAGACACGTCTTGAGCCTTTTTTCCACAGCTGATAAGGATAGATTCGGAGATGCGCCGGGCCGCCGCTCAGGCGATCCTATTTACAGCCTAGCTGGTCCTTTGCAAGCACCATGTGTCTCGGATTTTTAATAATTGAGCACTGCCCGATTTTCCGCGTCGGATTCCTTGCTTCTTTTACCCGCTGCTACTTAGGAACATCCTTGTCTCTCACGTTATACGGAATTCATAATGACCTCGCAAACTCAGGTTCAATGTAACGCAACTGCTGGGTTCAGCTGGGTAGGGCGCCCAAGCAAGCTTCAACTTTTATTAACATGCCGTAGGCCAACAACGGTCTTGGTCAAGATCCATGTACTGTGGCTAGCTTCATAGGTGGCGCTTGCAACCCCACTGGTGGCAGTGAGTCCATTGCTCGGTATTCTCAATCAGTGTTAATGAAATGCTCAGCGATTATCATTCCCGCACTTACACCAACGGAAACGTACAGTGGACCACCTGCCAGTCAAAGTCAGAACAGCTGTTTATGCAGTTCAGTCTACTACTCTCTGTTGATGTGCTGCTCACTCTGCCAAAACCGAAATGTCTCTGCGTAGGTCATGAAATTATACGGGACCATTACTTGATATAGTACCAGCTGGAATGCCTATAACGGCAACTGCTCTGCTGTGTATCTAGGAGTGTAAGACCTTGTGGACTGTGTATGTGCTCCCCCTCTCAGGATCTAATTAGGCTCCAAGAGGCTATCCCGAGCGGTACCGAGATCCCAGCCTGGGCTTATGAGGATGTATCGGTAGGAAATCATCTGGTAATGCCGATAAATCGAGCTAACTTGGTGCTGTTATTCAGCTCTCCAACGGTTTTAATGTTACCCTTGCTCAACAAGAGTCAGGTACATGCTTTTATAAGGCCTGTTTCGATGGTAATATTTCGTTTAGCTCTTCCGGAATCTACTCCCCTTTCATCCCAAACTGCGGCTGCTAGCTCAACTTCTTCTTCGCATAAATCGAATGCGGGAGCTATAGCTGGTGGCACGATTGGCGGTGTTGTTTTCTTTGCTCTGGTGGCAGGCGCCATTTTCTTGTTTGTACGGCGGCGCCGTTCTGGGGCTTCTCGCTCAAATGCCATCGTCGAGGGTCCCTCGCCTACTTTCTATGCTCCTAGCACTGTCTATACTCCCAAACTCTATGTGCGCTCTTCTCGTCTATCATGGAACATTTTTATACAAATTTGTCAGGATCCCTCCGACCCCAGTACATTTCCGCCCTCCTCGACTGAGACTCCGTTATACAATTCTATGGATCAATCAGATGTGCGAGTACCTCCCACCCGCCATTATACAGGGGCAGCCGAAATTTAAAACAAACCGCTATTAATATATGCTACTTGTGCCGAGATATCATGTGTAGGGTGTAAAACTTCTTCGATCTAATTTATTCTGTGCCTCGCCGGCTCATCTACTTCCAGACAGCCTGAGTGAGATGTCTGTCACACTCGTATGTCCAGCTTCCGAGCTTCTTAGCCGCAATGTCACCTCTTCTGCCCTTCCATCCACAGCATTGATGGCATTACTATTGACTGTCTTTGCCCTCGCAATCGTTCAAGGTCAAGCAACTACGCCCGCAGCACAATGCAACTCAACTGCTGGTTTCCAGTGGGTAAGTCTGGTCTTGCTTCTCGAATTGCCCCACCATTCAAGTGTCAGTCCTACAATGCTAATGACCAAGATCCTTGCACCGTAGCATCCTACATTGGAGCAATTTGCTCCAAAACCGATGGTATGCTGTCCGATCTTTCTGGTGTATACTGGCAGATTACGCCTAGTATTTACGGTGCCTGCCCTATCTGAAGGCCAGGTGTATACAACGCCAAGCGCTATTGAAGCAAACTTGTGTGTATGCAACACTATCTATTACTCTCTACTTTCGATGTGCGCCGACTGCCAAATGCGAGACTTTGTGAAGTTGAGACTGTTGCCCGGTCTTTAGGCACACTTATCTTTATTTTAGATGGTCATATTTCCAGGCGAATTGTAGTGTGATAGCCACCTCTGTGTAAGCTTTCTACGCCCAAGCAGAGCCTGACCAATCTTATTATCTAGACAAGTTCCACCGTTCACCTCCGTACCGGATTGGGCGCATCAGAATATTACTGTGAGCCGAAGTTATTAAACAAACGTGACGCTTTCACTTACAAACAGAAGGACGACATTTTCAATGTCACTCTTGCCCAAATGGAGTCTAGTGAGTGCAGAGTATTATACCACCTACGAGACTCAATTTCACAGGTCGTCCAGCAGTTGCCTCAGGGATGGCTTTCCACAGTGGTCCGAAAGTTGGCGTGATTGTAGGTAGTATCATGGGAGCACTGTTCTTGCTTCTGTGTATCGGTCTTGGTTGTCTTTGGCGATCTAGAAGAGCTGCCAATCATGGGTTCATCCCCATTTCTCAAGATGCTCCTTTTGCTGCTGCCCCCAAGTTTTATGTGAGTCATTAACCTGCTTTTGTGTGTTGGTGCCGAGCTGTGCCATCGTAGAATCCATCAGCGTTTGATGCAAAGAGTCGAGAGGTACCTATTTACCAGAATCCTGCCTACCTAGCCCCTCGTGGAAGATATACAGGTGTAGCGGAACCTTATTGAGCTAATCGAGAAAAAAAAAGTAGTTTTGTATGATCATCGGAGCTGTCGACCTTGAATTGATTCAATCTCGCATTACATGATCTGCTACATATGTCGTAGCGCGGCATCTGCTTCCTGTTCTTAACAGCACCATTGTATGGACGCAGGATGCTTGTCCTAGGATCTATAGCGCTGTTTCTCGGGTTTATGAACTGTTGCTTTGGGCAGACAACAAATGCAACCTGCTCATCGGCTTACGAATGGGTAGAGATCAAATATGTAAAGTGACTTGCAAGCTAAAAATCCAGCATAGGCTGTCAATTCGAACCAACAGTCGCCTTGCTTGGTAGGTGCCTACCTAGAGAGTCAATGCCTTCGTGGGTTTGCCTCGCTTCGGTCATTTCGAAGACTTCTGAAGTGAACCAGCCAATGTCAGCGTTCCTGCTCTACCTGATCCCGAACAAGTGCGATACACAGGACCGTCATTTGCGACAGCGAACGTTTGTACATGCAGCACTGTTACTTATTCATTGCTTGCAGCGTGCGGCGCCTGTCAAGGACATGTTTGGGAGGATTGGGGGAACTGGAGTATCAACTGTATCCAGGTTGAAATAGCTGAGTAACTGCGAAATCTCTGCGACTGATGCCTTTTCTTTACCATTGACTTGCAGATATCCGCGCCCAGTCCCAGCAGGAGTGGATGTTCCGCTATGGGCATATCTCAACGTAACGCAGGTCAGTGCGCAGTCGCTACGCAGACCGAAAAACTGAATGGTGTAGACGAACAATACGTTTGATCCTCAGTTGGCTCAAGAAAGTAAGTTTTAAAAATTTCGATCAGTCCATAACATTTTTCCAAGATGCTACGACTCCGTTGTCGACTTCCTCTTTGCCATCCACGGTGCCTACTGCAATCGCTGCGACGAGCGGATCTTCAAGTCACAATGTTAGTGCTGGTGTGATTGCAGGGGCAGTCGTTGGAGGGCTAGCTGGGGCTGTGGTGCTGGGGCTAGCGATCTGGTTTTATATCCACCGACATCGTTCTATTGGCAAACCAAAGCCTGTATACGGTGACGCGGATCTGAACGGCGGTGGGGTACCGTTATCGCCATACACAGACCATCTGCTGTTGTCAAGCGAGAACACGTCGCCGACGATGCTGCCTGTAGCTCATCACTATAATGTGAGACGAGTGTCTAACCATTTATTGCTACTGATATCCACCTGATACTAGGGCATGTCAGAAAGAAGCATTTCACCTGTCTCACCAATCACATCTGGAATCTACACAACATTTGGCGGTCGTACCTCATCGGACACCATTCCACGACCTCTCAGTGGCTACAGCGGGGTACCTGAGGTCTAAAGTGTAGGCCAAAAAATTGTCTGAATATGTACGCGCCTAGCGTGATGCGGGTTATATATGATCACATGATGCGAAAATGACTTTTGCGCGTCCTTCCAGATTCATGTCAAAGAATGGTCCGAGTGAACGGTCTCTTGAGTCCCGGTCTTCTCGTTGATTGAACGGTCGAGACGGCCGGCATCAGTAAGATGATTCCTTAGATGGACAAAACAGTACCTCGATGGGTGTGAACATTCTGAAGGGCAAAATGTTACTGGGTTGGATCGTACGAATGCCCCGACTTGTGCTATTTGCTCTGCTGTTTTCGCTTGCCTACGCTCAGGTAACTTCTAATGCTACATGCATGACCACCTTTGGTTGGGCAAGTTCTTGTGTTCGGTGCATTGGGAATAGCTGATGCATTGTCAGGCTGTGAACTCGCATGGGCAGGACCCTTGTCTAACTGCTGCATATCTTGAGTCTTCATGCACCGGTGGATGTCAGGCAATATTGCCATTTTTTTGATGTCACATTAAGAGTCTGGCAGCTTCAAAAATCACTGCATTGGAACCCAACTCGCACTATTCGGGACCTTCGTCTGACGAAGCTAACGCATGCGAATGTAGCTCTGTGGTATATTCTCTGATTTCGGCTTGTAATGCATGTCAAGGCGAGCCGTACGACTCGTAAGCGTTTCTGCTCAACAGTTGGGTTCCTGGGCCTAAACTTTTGCGGGTGGGGCGAGTGGAATGAGAATTGTGAAACTGTTTACCTGAAATTGTGAGCTGCAGTTACCTGCATGGAGGATCTGACATTCGATGAGCTATGCAATGGATATCCCGGAGCAGACTTCTGTTCCGATCTGGGCTTACATGACAATCCAGGTCAGCGTGCGACTGCTTCCTGCATTGACTTGCTTATAGCAAGTAGAGTAACGGCACGTTCAACGTGACCGCTGCAGAAATTGTAGCATCGCAAGGCATCCCGGATCGACTACAGCAAACCCAAAGCAACGTGTCAAGTATTCCTTTTTCAATCTTGCAAGGTGGATCGTCTACTCTATCTCCCAACATAGAGAAGGCTGTTATAGGCATCATTGCGGCGGTTCTATTCCTCTTGCTGGGCACGATTGTTACTACTACTGTACTTCAAATCCGCAGAAGTAGTATGCGGCGACGATCGAGACGCAATGATGATGGATACTTGAAACCTTTTTCGGGCGAAACTGTGGAACTACGAGAGCGCCTCTGGGAGCAAACTGCTGCCATTGAGGCAACATTAAAACGCTCTGTCAGAAGATCCGTTGCAGCGACCGTAAGCTCAAGGCACCACAGGGAGGAGTCTGGGGACACGATGGCGCCTTTGATGACGACAGATGCGGGGCGGGGGCTACCGTCATTGATGACGTCGCTGTCTGACTTGTCGTTGCCAAGCATGTTCGCAGTGGTAAGTGGCCTCTATGACTGGCTGGAGTACTGAGTGCATTGTGCTTAGCCTCAGGACGAAGAAGATGTGTACACGCCAGCGGCGGAGTCGTCTGATATGTACAATACCACAGTAGGGCACTCGCCAGCTTCTGAACGGATCCCGTCTCAAGTGATGTTCACAAGAGGCTTTGGCCTGTCACCGCCACAGAGTAGTAGGTAATTGCAAAATGAAAAATAGATCATTATGACGGCTGGTTTCGTCATGTGGCGTCACTACGCTCCTTCGACAAAGGTATAAAAAGCTGGAAGGGTTGGCAGGAATATCATCAACTCTTATAACAAACAAACATGTCTGATACTGGTCGTCAATCTCTCACTGACAAGGCAACCTCTGCTTTGAAGGCGATTCCGTTCAGTGGTGGTTTGAAATGCATTAACTTTATTTCCAGCCCGACTCTCAGAAAACCACGACGGAGAAATGGGGAGACAAGGCAAAGGGCACTTCGGACAGCGCCGCCTCGAGCTTGCAGCCCAACTCTGAAAAGTCGGGTTCCCAGAAAGCAGGTGACACTCTCAGCAGCAACTCGAACGAGAATTCGGCAAGTCTGTTGCTAGTTGACGTGATTATTATAATAACCTTCTGCAGACCTCCATCACGGACAAAGTCAAGAACGCGTTCAGCTCCGACTAAGGCTGCGGCGGGTAAACCAATCCAAATATTGTACATGTAGCATAATACACGACTGTTACGTCATTATCTATAAATGGAAAAACGAATTGGCCAAATTTGGTTTCATCGCTAGAACGCCGTGGGAGTCATGCCACCATCAGCAACGATGATCTGCAGACCGCGTTAAGAGATGAATAAGCTGCATCACATGCTGTTACCTTGTTCGTCATGTATTCGTTCTGCACGAGCATCTCTACGATGGATGCGATCTCTTGCGGAACGCCCATCCGACCAATAGGAATCATAGTCTAGCAATTCACGTCGTACGGATCTTGTCTCTGTCTCACATGCATACCTTCATTTCCTCAGTGGGGTTGTTCATCATGGTTGTTTCTATATCAAAGTCAGCCTTTCGAAGCAACGCGGAACTGAGCTTACCGGCGATAAGAGCAGGTGCAACAGCATTGCATGTCTGATAGATAGGGTATCAAGATGGAATAGAACACAGACTCACAATTCCGTCTTTCGCGTATCGCACAGCAATCCAGTGAAGAAGGCCATGCAGTGCAGACTTGGAGGAAGCGTAGTGCGGCCCAATAATGCCTCCCGTGCCTACACGAGATGTAGTAGATACGATGATACGAATCCTTCAACCCACCTGCTGCAACGCTGTGTAAACTAAATCAGACAAGCCAGAAGAAACGACGCTTCAAACCTTGAACAGAAGACAATGCGTCCGTATTGCTGTTTTTTCATATTTGGAATGCACAGTTGCGTTAGCTCATGACAACGTTGGTTTTGCATTCCAGAAGCCACAACACTTACCAGAAACCCTGACCCAGTATTCACCTTCCATGTATCCTCAAATTCTGCCAGGCTCACATTCTCGATGTTTCCACCTCGACCGAGGCGGCTGTTTGTTACCCCAGCATTGTTGAACAAGATATCGATAGGGCCCAGCGCTTCAACCACCTCTTCATACAATCTACGAACTCCATCGTAATCGCTAAAATCAGCTTGGAATGCCCGGGCCCGCACACCCATCGCAATCAATTGTTCAACAATCTCCGCAGCTGCCGCCGAACCTTGACTATAATGAACAGCAATGTTGCAACCTAGCTTGCCCAACGCGATGGCGCTAGCTTTGCCGATGCCACCGCTGCAGCCCGTTATCAATGCAATCTTGTTATTAAGGGCCATGCGCTAAAAATCACGCGGATATGGAAATAGTCCGTTTTTTTAACAGATTTCTTCGGCGGTACGTACTGGTACAAAAACAGTTTAATCTCCACATTCCTTATCGCGTATCTTTCCCTCTCCCCCCTTGACTTCTGACCATGGTCACCTTTGTCGACTCGCTCAATGTCCGTGTAGCAAACTCCTTTGTCGGCAGGTGGTTTCAACTTGAAGGAAGTGGTCATCCCAAGCAGCGTATTGGCTCAAGGTTTACTGTAAGCTATTATCATCACCCTTTCTGCTAATATTTTATAAAAACTCCCTAGACCGAAATTCGTGCTGGGTTGACAACATGGGTATGCATCCTTACATCCATATTCATCTCTCACAATCCCTTCATAGGCAGCAATGGCATACATTATCTCTGTCAATGCCTCTATCCTGTCCGACACAGGGGGGACTTGTGAACTCTGTGCCAACCCCGGCACAGATCTTTGTGCCTCTGATCCTGTCTACATGGCATGCGTCAATGACGTCCATAACGACCTTATCACATCTACTGCTGCAATATCTTGTCTTGCCTCGTGTCTTATGGGTATCTTTGCAAATTTACCCGTTGCAATGGCGCCCGGTTTGGGCTTGAATGCGTACGTGAGTGGACCTCCGTTAATTCCTTGATGGGCCACTCACTACCCTTCAATAGTTTGCTTACTCCATTGTCGGATATCATGGCTCCGGAATCATAACTTATCGGGAAGCCCTTTCAGCCGTTTTCCTAGAAGGGTATGCCATATTCAATCATTTGCTTACGCCTCACCTGAACTTGCCGCCCACCAAGTTGGATATTTCTCTTCCTCTCACTTATCGGGTTGCGACAATGGCTCGTACGCATCATGCCTCAGTCTCTCGTCCTGGCAGTAGGCTCTGGCATCGGCCTCTTTATTGCGTATGTCGCTTCACAAGTCTGAAATCCTTGCTGACTAGTCTAGCTTCATTGGTTTGTCAGGCGGCGGACTGGGCGTAATCGGGGGAGATACCACTAACCTTGTCGGGTTGGGCGGATGCGACCCAGAAAACTATCTACCCGGTCTCACAGGTTACTGTGCGCATGGTGTTCTGCGAAACCCAACTGTATGGCTTGGTATATTTGTCGGAGGGTGGGCGTCACATATTTCTACGGTTATCTCAAGCTGATAGCGGATGCAGAATGCTCACACTACTCCTCATGCTTTACCGAATCCGTGGCGCCATTCTCATAGGCATTTTCCTTACGTCTATCATCTCATGGCCTCGTCCAACGGCTGTCACACTCTTCCCACATACCCCTGCGGGAGACCAGTTATTCGACTACTTCAAGCAGGTTGTTACCTTCCATCCGCTTCAAAAAATCGGCAATGTGATCGACGTCAGTACAATTTCTACTTCCTCGGCCATTTTCTGACATTCGTTGATAGTACAATTATGGGTAAGAACCCTTCATTTGCTAGGCAATGTTGGTTCCTAATATCAATTTCAGAAAGGGCCGGGTGTGGTATGCACTAATCACCTTCCTCTACGTAGATATCCTGGGTTCGTTTCAATATCTTTGACGGCGTTCTCATGCTTATCTACCTTCATAGATACAACTGGGTTGGTCACATCTCACGAGTACAAGCAACATTAATAACGAATCTGCATACAGCACGCTATATTCAATGGCCAAGTTTGCAGGACTGCGTGATCCTGTCACACTTGATTTTGAGGTGAATTATCAATATATAGACTTCATTTCAAGTATCAACTTGATTTTCAGAGAAGTTTGCAAGCATACTGCGTTGATGCGTTTTCGATCAGCATGGGTGCTCTGATGGGTACTAGTCCTGTAACGGCGTTTATTGAAGTAAGTCACCGAAAAAAAAAATGTTGTTTTATTATAACCGTTTATCAAGAGTGCAACGGGTCAGTCTTTCCAAGTTGCTGCTAAAATCTACCCTTTCTCAACTTGCGACAACAGGAATTAGCGGTAAGTATCTTCATATGGTGTCTAAGAGTCGTGACGAATTCTTGCAGAGGGAGGAAAAACGGGATTGACGGCTGTCACAGCTGGCCTTGCTTTCCTAGTCTCGGTCTTCTTTGCACCTATTTTTGCCTCCATTCCATCATGGGCAACTGGTGGAGCACTGGTCATTGTAGGGTCCCTCATGATTCGCAAGTACGTGTCTGCTGATTTTCAGGCTTGTCCTTTTATCTTATCTTTTCTTAGCGTCCGCGACATCAACTGGGATTACATTGGTGATGCAGTCCCTGCCTTTTTGACTATCATAATCATCCCTCTTTCCTATAATATTGCGTATGGAGTCATTGCTGGTAGGCAATTGTTTCAAAAGCGCTCACTGTATAACGTCTTGCCAGGCATCATCTCTTATATGTTCTTGAACGGTGCTGCTTGGGCCATCAAGAAAGTTTCCCTCGGTCGTATAGAGCCTTCCAACTATGAGCTATCTGAAGAATGGGTCATACCCGAAGGCGGAATCATTCCAATGTGGATCCTAAAACTCTTGGGCCGCGATACTGCTACCAGTGTCGAGGAGTATACGTTAGAGGGAGATGAGAGGGGTACTCGTAGCTACGAACTGAGGAATGAGGTTGCAAGTAGGAGGTCTAGCTTGTCAGAAAAGGATGATGTTCCTGCCCATGCAGTCTGAACGGTCGTCAAACATGATATTTATCCATAAAAAAGAATAGATCCTTGGAATGAAATTCTCTAGTTTTGACCTGTTTGGCCGTGACTCTGACTTGGAAGATGGTATGAGCTCCAAGCACTTGCAACAACTGGCCTAAAATCCTGCGGTAGATCATTCCAGTACGATGTTTCTCTTGCGGAAAGGTCATTGGCGACAAATGGAATGCTTATCTAAATCTGTTGTCAAACGATTATTCTGAAGGGTTTGGCCATCTTTAAAGCTCGAGAACTGCTGATGAAAATCTGCAGTGATGCATTGGACGAGCTTCAGCTCAAACGGTACTGCTGTCGCAGAATGGTGTTGACGCATGTCGATCTCATTGAAAAACTGCTCCACTACAACCGTCGGTCTTTTTGTTCTCTCTATATCAGCCACTGACACGGTCGCACAGCTATGGAGCGGTCTAAAGACAGAATTAATGCTATAGCGAATGCTGCTGCTCAGTAATTTATTTAGAATAACTAACAAGTCTTGTAAAATGATCACGAGAGCGTGAATTCCTGACTTATGACTTCGTCGCCTCGTCCGACGCTGCCACTGACTCTGCTAACGTTGCCAACATTCTCGGCCGCAAGCAATTTCAGGCTTCAGTCTCTGTACTCGGATTTCTCGAGACAGAAACATTCGAACCCAACGTCATTCCATGCAAATGTGGAATGGTGGCGTGAAACATTAGAACACTTTGTCTCCGATGGTTTGCAGCGTCAGAATACTAGCAAGCTGGTTCTGAATGCAGGTCAATCGCTTGTGAACAGTCTGCGCGTCGAGGGCACTGGCAAGCCCATCGGTCTCGATGCTGTGATCGTAGGTGTCTTTATAACGGAAACATAGACTAACTGTTGAAGACTGAACTTTCCAGCTCTTCCTCCAGCACAACACCGCCTTTTATTCCCCTTTCTGCATTCATTTCTGCCCAGACTTCCATATACCACAGTCAAACATCAGTACCGTACCTGATAGCTTCGTATCTTGTCGGAAAGCCACTTTGGTGGGCCCTCGAGCAGCTGGGAATTGCAGGCGAAGACGGTCTTTTGCCCACATCATCTTCTAAGCAGTCTGCTAAATCGTGGCATGGAGACTATGTTCTCTTGAATCTGGTTCAGAACACTGCTGCACAAATCATCACACAACAGCAGAATGCCACTACTCCTGCAGATAATCTATATACGTTTGATGGTTTTCGGACGGCTTTTGCGTCCTGTATGGATGGATCTCAACAGAACATGATGGCAGAAATCGACGCCAAAGTTCTGCTGAGGTATCTGGAACGCGACAAGGGTGTTATTGTCGTTACTAAAGATGCAAGTCTCGTTTTTCAAGTCATACCGCTCTAATATAATGTGCAGATCATCAAATTTGTGGAAAAGGATGCATCTGTAGACGCTCGCAAAATCACAGCAGTCGATGTGGGTATTTTGGAGTTAAAAACGGCTATCCAGAAGCTGCACAGTCAAGTAGAAGGCATACAGAGGAGGATTGATCAGTGAGTACTTTGTATCCTTTTGGGACCATGTTCACGCGCCAACTAGATGCACTGGGAAGGCATCTGCTGCAGTCCAGCAGAGCCATAAAGACATGGCAATGAGCTATCTCCGTGTGCGTAAACAGCTCCAGGCCTTATTACCCAAGCGCTTGGCCTCGCTGGACAATTTGGAAGGTACTCTTATCAGCGTAGAAGCAGCTGCAGGCGATATCGAGGTATCTGCATTCTCCACCATCTCGGTTGCGCGCTGACTTTCTAGATAATGTCGGCATTCCAATCCTCTACTACGACGCTCCGCACAATTCTTTCCCATCCTTCTCTCCAACGCGACTCCATCGAGCGCACAATGGAGGCTTTGGCAGAGGCCAACGCAGATGCTAAACAAGTCGGTGAAGACATCAAGATTTCGGGCGACGTTGCTCTCGGAATAGATGATGCAGACTTTGATGTACAAGATGAGCTCAACGGGCTGGTAGAGGAAGCCGAAAGGGAGACGGCGCTTCTGAAAGAGAAGGAGACGCAGGACAAGCTAGAACGTTTGCCTGCTATGCCCACGCCACCGGAGCAGAAGGAAGAGAAGGTAAGAGACCCGATACCTGCATAATAATACACGGTTTATAGAGTAATACAATTACGCTCTCGAAAGGTTCTGATAGGAGTTACTAGCGGTATCATATTCACCTTGAAAAAGTCTGTCTTTTTCTTTTTCCATCCACTTCA
>QLOY01002335.1:0-18606 GCA_003313965.1 Megacollybia marginata
ATCCATTAGCAATACTTGACCCTCAACTTTGTTCATTGGTGAAGCCTTGTTCAGATCTGGACATCTCAGTGAACTGTATCATGGGGGGCAGCTGTTGATGTCAAATTGGTACAAACACAGCCCATATACGGTTCAAACATGCACCGTATACTGTACAAACAAACATTAATTGAGTTGTCCCTCACCAAGTTTGACAATGTAGGCACTGATTCACCTTTGAGTGGCCATCAAGGTTAGAGACTGTTCACCTCAAATGTTCAGTTTGGTTAATTGTTCACCTTACAGTGTCCTGAGGTCAGTCACCTGTTTTGATCAAAGTTGCTGACAGTCACCACAAACCCTCTGCATGGTGAGCCATCCCGTAGACCAGCATTGATACAACAGGTGACTGATTACCATGCAAGAGGTGGGCAGTGTTCCTTCACCATTGATGGGTTCAACAGTGAGATCACACCACCACCTTGATTCTAGTACATGGTGGTTAGTCACTCCAGCCAGCATGCATAGTTATCAGTCACCCTCCACCTCTTTCAAGGTGACTGTCCACTTTGACAAGACTTACAAGGGTTGGTGGTCCATTACCATAGATGAGGTGTGTGAGTTTCATTCTCCATTATGCAAGCTCACAGTGAGTGTTCACTACAGCATTGAAGAGAATCAGTGGTGGTCTGTTACCATAGATGTGGTGTGTGGGTTTCATTCTCCATCTGCCACACTCAAAGTAAATGTTCACCAAGGTATCAAAAGACTCCATGGTGGTCTATTACTACATATGAGGTATGTGGGTTTCACTCTCCATGTCTCAAGCTTACAGTGAGTGTGTTGAACAGAATTAGTGGTGGTCTGTTACCATAGATGTGGTGTGTGGGTTTCACATACCATCTGCCTAGAATGGTGATAAGCAGCTGAATGTGTCTCTTATAGTGACTGAGTACTATATGAATGCTACTTGATAATGGTGATAAGCAACTGAATGTGTCTCTTATGGTGAGTTAGAGAGCAGTCATGAAGTGTTTTATGGTGCCAAGCTACCATGAAATAATACAAAAGAAAAAAAGGCCACATGCAGAGTTGAACTTGCTTCCTTGCTGACCATCAGGCTACTATTGACCTAAAGATGGTAATCCAACTGCACCATAGTACTACATGTTAAAAGTATGAGTTTTATGATGTCAGCCATGAAATAAAGACACTTCAATCATAAATTTACTTGGATAATGTGATCTTGGCACTACAATCAATAGTTTCAGTCATTGTTCTATGGCTCAGTTGGTAGATTGTGTGACAGCATGTACTATAATAACAAGGGTTTTATTCATGCTGTAAACCTTTTTAAAAAATTTGGTTCTCTAAAACCATAAGAAATGCATTCAGTTCCTTATCACTGTTATTCATACAGTGCTCACTCACCATGAATGCAGTTAGTGGTGTCCTAGATCTAAAACAGGGTGAAATGGTTCCTTATCACCATTATCAAGTAGTACTTATATGGCACTCAGTCACTATAAATGCAGCCTGTGGTGGTGACTCACCATAAGAAACACATTCAGTTCCTTATCACCATTATCAAGTGGTACTTATATAGCACTCAGTCACCATAAATGCAGCCTGTGGTGGTGACTCACCATAAGAGACACATTCAGTTCCTTATCACCATTATCAAGTGGCATTTATATAGCACTCAGTCACCATAAATACAGTCTGTGGTGATGACTTACCATAAGAGACACATTCAGTTCCTTATCACCATTATCAAGTGAGATTCTGATGGTGCTCACTCACCATAAGAAACACATTCAGTCCCTTATCACCATTGATTCTTATGGTGCTCACCCAATGCTCACCACAAATGCAGTTTGTGGTTACTGATCACCATGATCATGTTTGTTTGCACAGCATACGGTACATCTTTGAACCATATATGGGCCTTGTTTGTACCACTTTGAACATCACTGTTATCCGCTGATAGTAATTGTTTTAATTGTGACATGTGACCGCCAATCGCTTATATTCGATTCCCTACTGACACATTTTTAATCCGGAAAGTATCTCATCTCCCCGGATCTCTGCCTCCAGATGCGTACAGCTGCGTCCTCGAGGCATGCCTCACCTCGCGCTTGCCATCAACGCCAATCGGCGCCAATCATTCATGTTCGATTTCGCACTGACACATATAATCATTGATTCGGAAACCATTCTGATCTCTTCTCAAGATCTCCGAGCCTGCCTAAGCCTGCCTTTCATCACCTCGCGATTGCCATCGGCAAAGAAGAATCAAACAGAGCTTAAAACACGTTTTCTTGCCTTCACTTATGGTCCGGTTGAGCAAAACACCCAAGTGGTTAGTATGTAGGTACTAACGAATGAGTGATATAAGCAATAGCAATCAAGACATGCACCGAAAAGGCCCCCGACATTGAAAGATCTATCCTAACCTCAGATGATAGGGAGGAACGAGCGTGGGGAACGAATTCGAAGCTGGTGAGAAGGGGAGAGTTGTCTCTGGAATGAGGTGTGTATTGAGATGTATAGCCCGAAGTCTTGGACCATTAGTCAGGATGCTCGAACTGTTAGGTTGGAGATCGTGAATGAGAGAATATCCATTCCTCTAGAGATTTCGATTGACCAATATGTGGAGCGGAGAGAGGAATGTCGAGTTTGTCTTGCGGTAGGGATAGAGAAGGTGAGAAAGTACAGAGTGGTTCTAAAACTATGTTTCCATTACCGTAGCAGAATAAGTAAACACAAAGCCACCAATGTGGTATGATTCCGAACGAGGCTCGAGCGCATCATCAAGTCCTGAACGCCGTGTTCAAACCACCATGTGTAGTGCAGAATCAGTTAGTCCGACAGACCAGCTGGATACCGCCATACATGGATCATGAGTCTGTGCCTTGCCAGGAAGCAGGAAGTAGTTGACAATGACGGAAGTTGATGACGGTTTCTGAACCGCTGTGGATCACGTGGTTCCAACTCGGTCATTGACCAACTTTGAATGTGCCCGCTACTACTTCGAATCCTACACAAGTTCTTATGGCAGTCAACTGAGAGCTGGGAAAAGTTCAGACCCTACCTGTTCCAGAACATAAAGGGAACGTGTAATGTGCACTGTGCAGTAAGTTCGTCAAAAGTTCGTAGACCGCTCCGCCGCCATCAACAGAGCATCAGCCACTTTTCCTTCATACCACTCCTTCTCGGATACTGCGGGCTAAGTGCTAAGCTCGATCCAAAAATGTTGGGCCATACACCATCTCTCTGATTTCATCCGGATTCCAGAACTGGTTGTTGTTCCCTTGTTGGTTTGCTTCTGCGATTATAAATTTCGAATTACTGCATGAGGTGTATATTAGCACACCGGTGCGTGATGTAAGTGCTACTTTTCGTCGCATCCTCCACTACAGGCAGCAGTGCTACGCATACAAGGTACACTGGAATACAATACTTTGTGAAGACGCTCGTCCGTTCGGCACGACGGTACTCTCATCTGTACCTGTCGTCCTCATTCACCCTTCGGAAATCACTTTGAAATCAATCACTACCTTGCGCAGTCTTCAAGCTTCAGGGTGTTTATTCCTTACTTACGTTCATAGTATGGTATCGTCCCTTAGTATGCGCATCCAAACTTCAAGTTCTGAAACAGCTTCACGTGTGCTACAATGTCGTCTAAAGTACATTCGCATTCCAGAAATTATCAAAGTTATCCCACTTCAAAGTACTCCATTTTAATTTACGAGAAAGCACCTCACAGTCTGGCTCGTGATACATCGAATGGTTGAGTAGACAACGCTAAATGGAATTAATACGCTCGGTATCGAAAGCAGAATACGGCACCTGACAGCAATACTTTGCCTTGCATTTTTGGCAAGACAACAATGCAGTTGTCTCCGTTCCCGCTTTTCCACAAGTGTGGCAATTCAATTGAGAACCAACATCGTTAATATCTTTGAGCAACGATGCCAAAGAACAGGGAATAACCTGAGAGAATCCAGTTCAGAATTGACTCGGGAGCCAAGAACGTGAGTTACAGTTACAGCGCGCAGAGACCTGATCCTCAATCCAACTTGTCCCGGGACATCCCTGAATAAGTGGGAGTTGGCATAGAGAACCGCTAGGGTATGCCCATATTTGAAGCGGCCAGCGTCGAGAGGCATGGTCTCCAATTGCAATGGATCCAGGAGATCAAAAGCAACGTAAATCTCCCGTCCTTTGTGGTCCACAACAATGTAGCGCGGTCTTCTTTTGTACAGGCTCGAGTCGGGATATAAGCTGCAACCATTAATGACCTCTCTTTTGATTTCACCCAGGTAAAGCCAATTGAAAGCTGGTCGATAGACTCCATCAGAGCTAGGCTGATAATAGCGTTCGTCGGTGACGGTGTCGCGAGGAAGCTCGTCAAAACAGGGGAAATATGGCTAAAGAGAAGTAAAGTCATATACTGACATGACCATACTTAGTGGCTTACCATGGAAGCCAAATCGAGTGTTCCAAGTGGAGGCATGGGAGGAACAAAGGAGGGCGATTATGGGAAGACATCTTTAAGTATTGTGGGTCACCCGATGCGTGTAAAGGGCTTTTACAGATTGGAATGGTAACTCCCATATTAGTTTTAGGCTTTCCGACTGCATGCAAACCATCGTGGTGTAAACGTAAGTGTTGCCAGGATCATCAAGGGCTTAAAAAGGCAACTACTTCCTGAATCGGTATAATGGTATGTTTAGACGCTCGTCCGTTCAGTACGACGGTACTCTCTGAGTTCTCTCGTCTGTACTTTTCGTCATCATTCAGCCTCGCAAATCACTTGCGCAGTCTTCAAGCTTCAGGGTATCTATTCCTTACTTTCGTTAATAGTATGGTATCGTCCCTTATGCTCATCTAATGAAAAAGGTTCACATGTGCTACAATGTCATCTACAGTACATTTGCATTCCAGAAATTATCAAAGTTATCCCAGTTTAAAGTACTCCATTTCAATTGACGAGAAAGCGCCTCACAGTCTGGCTTGTGACACTTCCAATCTTTGGTCTGACAAGACTGAATGGGATTAATAAACTCGGAATCAAAAGCACAATACGGCACCTTGCTGCAATACTTTGTCTTGCATTTGCTACAAGACAACAATGCTGTTGTCCCCGTTCCCGCCTTTCCACAAGTGTGGCAATTCAATTGAGAATCCACATCGTTGATATCGTTTTTGAGCAATGATGCTAAAGAACAGGGGATAACCTGAGAGAATCCAGTTTCAGAGTCGATTCAGGCACCAAAGAACGACTTACAGTTACAGCAGGCAGCGACTCAATCCTCAACCCAACTTTTCCATCCAGGAATAAATGAGAATTGGCATAGAGAACTGCCAGGGTATGCCCAACTTTGAACTTGGCACGATTGAAAGTCATGATCTCTGATGGATCTTCGAGATGAAAAGCAACGTGGATCTCCTGTCCTTTGTGGTCCATAACAGTGTAGCGTGGTCTTTGCATGCCCATGCCCATAGGGTTCAGGTTGTGGACTCTGGCACCCTTTGGCAAATGGATAGTGACGTCTTCTCTGATTTCACCCAGGTAAAGCCAATTGAAAGCTGGTTGGTAGACATCGCCGGCACCGGGCCTAGGCTTATAATAGTGTTCGTCGATGTTATTGTCGTAAGGAAGCTCGTCGAAAGAGGGGAAATATGGCTGAAGAGAAGTAAGGTCGTATACTGACATGACTATACATACGGCTTACCATAGAAGTCAAATCGGGTTTCCCGAGTGGAGGCATGGGAGGAATGAAGGAGGGCGATTATGGGAAGACATCTTTAAGTATTGTGCGTCAAAGGACGCGTGTTACAGGGCTTTTACAGATTGAGATCGAAACTCCCATATTAGTGTTAGGCCCTCTGTAAACCACCCTGGTGTAAACGTGAGTGTTGCGAAGATCATTGAAGGCTTAAAAAGGCAACTACTTCCTGAATCAGTAAACGCTGCACGTGTGACCTTATGTAATAGTATTTTTCGCAGATCGATTTACGAATCAGACCCTTCCATTCACTTTATCATACATCGCTTTCTCAAATACTGTTCTCATGTCTTGAACCTTTGCATCGCCATAAGGTACATAACGTGAGTGCCATATAACCCACAAACTCCGACTCGATGATCAATAAACTATAGAATACGAGTTCTACGACAAGTAATATAGAATCTGATAGATAGCACGCAGCCAGTTCAGATTCTGCGGCGTTGGCTTCGCACTCCCAATATTCATATAATCAAATAATCATCCAAGAACAAGCCTTCACACGCACATAGGCTCCAATCAAGCGACATCTTCACGATACCTGGGTGTCGCTTGGATAGCTCTCATCCCATTTTTTCCCTCAGGTGTCAACTGAGGTTTGAGCAGTCCCGCGGTGGTACTCTTCGAAGGATACTCTGGAGGACCTTGACAAAGTCTGACTGGCATAGATGCGTACGTTCCATGACAGCCAAAACATTCTTCTGTGTCTGTTGTTTCAGCAACGAAATGTGGGAGCCGCCGCTGTCAGTTCATGCCAGCCTTACTCATCATTCGGGATCCAAGTGCCAAATGCGTAATTATGCCGGTAATAGATTCTCCTCCTCCTCCTCCGAGAGGGATGACTCCCTGAGAGATTGATTTGTGATCGTTCGATGAGTTTACTGCAATCTAAGCTCCGCATACCCAGTTAAGATAGATAAGCCGTCTAAGTGTTACAGATGTCCTGTTGTCGCTCAGGTGGTACAGCAGGTGGTAGTGGCGCATCAAACAACTTTTAGCTCGTTCGATGTTCGATCCTTTTTCCACTCTTTCCACTAGATTTTAGACGCGGTCAGTCCCTCTTACTGCTTGCAACTTGGCGTGTGGGATTGATTAAAGTCTGCATAATTGGAAAATTGGAGTTTTTCGTTCATATGTCGCCAAGAGATGCAGATTATTAATATTCTCGATAAGTATGTATAACTTCAAGGGACTCTCTACATTTATGAACTTAGTATTCTATGAGTAACAGCAACAAAAGGTGGCAGATCGCAGTCCACCAAACGGCCACTGTCAACTCGTGTAGCCTTACTCATCATGCGGGATCCAAGTTCTGGGCCAAAAGGTGACATCGGTTAATCCAAGGGAAGCGACTTTATGTGACTCGTAAGTCGTGCGATGACTAGCCAAACTCCGTATGCCTAGTTGGTATGGATAGATAATCCCATCTAAGTGCTACAGATGTCCTGTTGTGGCGTGGTACAGCGGGTTGTACGAGATGTCTTTAATTTTTAGCTCATTCAATGTTCGAACCCTTTCCTACTACGGTCAAATCTCCCGTCCCTCTTACTGCTTGCAACTTGGCGTGCGGGACTGATTCAGATTGAAATTTCCATAAATGGATCAAGTTTTTTCGTTCATATGTATGTCGCCAATGTATTATTCTCGACATGTACCTTCAAGGGACTCCTTACATAGTATGTCATGAGTAGCAGCGACGAAAGGCGGCAGATCGCAGTCTACCAAACGGCCGCTGTAGTCTTACTCATCCTTCGGGATCCAAGTTCCGGGCATTTGGAAGGCCAAAAGTTATTCCGAATTTACCAGCTAGTAGCTTGCCTCTTGCTTCGTCGGGATAGTCCTGGGGCCCGGTGTTCCATACATGCCGGTAATAGATCCGAGTATGACTTCACATTCCTTGAGAGGCTGATTTGTATGTCATTCGCAGATCCAAGTTTGACAAACATACTCTTGTTGCTGAGGTGGTACAGTAGGTCCTGCTTGGGTCCTGCAGTTCAGGTATGCGATTTTTAGCTCATTAATGCAGCCCGTTCGATGTTCGATCCCTTTTGCTCACTCCTAGCCACTGTCAAATCTCCAGCAAATCTCCAGTCCCCCTTACTGATTTTCGGTCTCTTCCACCAAAGTATATATAGTATAGTATATCCTGCACTATCGGCTACCTCTCGACAAGTCCTTTTAGTTGTTTATTGTCTTCGCGATTCAAGGTTCGATGATTGCCACCGCCTAACTGTGCTGTATTTTCGATATGTATCTCGCTCTCATTGATTGCCCGGAATCATTCGGGTGCGACATAATGTCCAATCAAGCTCGGAATCAGAAAACTTATACAATCAGAAAGCTTTGCAAGTTCTGTTGCTCAATCAATACGGTGGCTATCATGTAATCAACGACTTTTTTACACTGAATAGCTCAGGTTCGATGCACTCATGAGCATCGCCTCAAACAATATCCAACCCGAAAGCATTTAAAGAGGTTGGCTCTACAAGATTAGTTGGTACCGCAGTGCAGCAGTATCTGGTTGATTTTGGCGTTGTTTTAAATGTGACCGTCAATTGTTCATGCAACGTTCATGACTGACGCATATATACTACAATCATGAGTTTGGAAAGCATCTGGGAGCCTACCTGCCCTTCCTTCTCGAGTCGTGCATCACCTCGCGAATCGGAAGAAGAGATTACCGGCATGGTCCCAAGTTGAAGATGTCGGCGATTGCCATCAACGGAGACGAATCGAGCAGAGCTTGAAACACGTTTTACTGCCAGCAACACCAAGTGGTTAGTATGGAGGCGTCTACATGAACGATATTGATCAATGGTTCACCAGTATGACTTGCGTTGCCGTTGGTTACGGTGATAACCGGTAATTTATGCCTATTTTGCATAATTTCTCCGGATCCCGTTGGATCTAAAATTTCCAACCAACCTATTTTAGGATTAAGTACCTTATGATATTTTTAAAACGCTAATCAGACAAGTGCACCTCCGCTCTGATGCCAAGACACCGCATATTTCGGATGGTATGTTTCTTACATCGCCAAAACAGCCCATGCGAGATACATAGGGTTTCTGTGTGGATTAAACCTCAGAGCTCATCGTTCATCACGCCGACTCACGCGGACACCAGACTCGGCGACGATTCCGAGCGATTTGGATGATGGGAAATACATGACTCGGACGGTCTCCATCACAGTTTCGGCCTTCGTGGTCTTATGTTATGCCGCTGGCAATACAAAGTTGGACTAGTCCGACTTTTGTCATCACCTGCCGCTCGGCCTTCTGTCTGCCACAGCGCTGAAGGATGGTTTAAAGGCAACACAACGGTCTGTACTATGGACCCATCCAGCCACCATCCAGCCGACTGCTAGTGATGTACGCCAAAACAGAATCTAAATTCTTACTTGTGCTCTTAATATCGATATCAAGTTGTTTGTCAACGAGCTATGGATCTCGAGTTCAGTTGGGTAACACGACTTTAGTTGGATCAGCAATTTCACCTCTGAATCAGGAGTTTTTTGGAGGTAATCCAAAGCCTCAGAACTATCTCCGATCTTTTTAACGCATGTCTAGGAATACCATTCGCTGAACCACCTCTCGGAAAACTCAGATTCGCACCTCCGGTCCTTAAAACATCCCTAGGAGCCGGAACGTTCAATGCAACAGAGTTTGGCGCCCACTGTCTCCAACCGACCGTTGTGAGTATCTGCACTTATACTAGTGGCTTAATAGTCGACATTTTTCAGGGTGCTCCACCTCCTGGAGCAATGTCCGAGGACTGTCTCACAATCAACGTGCTACGGCCAGCAGATCTCCCATCCAATGCAAGTCTACCTGTTATGCTGTGGATTCATGGTGGAGGATTCATCTGTGAGTTTCTTTCTCTGATCGTCCTCCACTAATATGGGTTTATAGTTGGGGGCAGTTCCGTATATAACGGCAGTGCAATTGTTGCACAGAGTGTTTCAAGAGTATGCTTATGCTGTAGCATTGACACATTTTGCTCAATTTCTAGGGGACTCCAATCATATATGTCAATTTTAACTATCGACTTGGTCCATTAGGATTTCCCCAAGGCTCCGAAGCAGATTCAAAAGGAGCTCTTAATCTGGCTTTAAAAGACCAAATTGCAGCTTTAGAATGGGTCCAACACAATATCGGTGCCTTCGGTGGCGATAGATCCAAGGTACGAGTCGATGTTTTGAGTGATATGTTCCTGATAAAGTCATCTAGGTAACTTTATTCGGTGAAAGTGGAGGAGCTATGAGTGTGGGCGCTCTCTATTTGAGTGGAAAGCTCGATTCTCTGATTCGAGGAGCGGTATGTTCTTAATCGGCATTCAACTCCCATTTGAATGCAAGTACAAGATCCTTGAGTCAGGTTCAGTAAACTCACCACTCCTGTTCAACGCCTCTCGTCGTCAGAGTGACTGGGATAACGTGGTTCGAGCAGTTCCGGAATGTGCATCCCTTGTGTCGACACGAAACACATTTGATTGCCTTCGAAATGCTTCATCGACGGAGATGCTCAATGCGTTTGAGGTTTCTCTTGGTTTGGCAAATGAACAGTTCCCTTGGGTGACGACGATTGATGGACCCGGAGGATTGCTACCTAAACTTCCTTCCGAGTTGTATGCCAAAGGAGCGTTTTCCCGGATACCTTTCATTGCTGGCACAAATCTCGATGAAGGTATGTTGAAAGCACCATTCATACTGTGCTATTTATTGCCTCAAAGGGACGCTGTTCGCATCTTCCATCATCAACTCGTCGCAGTCGATTCAGCAATGGATTGTTACAAATCATACCACTACTGAGTCTCCGGCTAATATCGCTGCACTCGACCAAGCAGCCGCTCGGATTCTAGAGCTGTATCCTGATATTCCTGCCTTGGGTTCGCCCTTCAATACTGGAAATGAAACTTTCAATCTGAGCAGCCAATACAAGAGAAACGCTGCTATCAGTATGTCTTGTGTTTTCAAGCCAATAGTAACTGAGATATGCTAGCGGGCGATTTGATGTGGCAATCGGTTAGAAGACAGTGGGTGCAAACCGCATCAAATCAAGACATTTGGATATCTTTTCACAAATCCACAAAATCCAGTCGTGGTTCCTGCGGATGGAGGTGTGTCATCCCCATCATAATATGAAGAGCTTATGACCATTTGCATAGTCTTTCACGGATTGGAACTCATGTATCTTTACCCTGGTGTCGTTCTTCCAGGTTTCTCCACAACCTTTACGCCCGAACCGTCAACTGAGAACCTGAGCACATGGATGATTGACTATTGGGTTTCTTTTGCCACCTCATTGGATCCGAATGACGGAAAGGGCTCTAATCGTAAGAAGACTTACCATCTACAATCTCATTTCTGACTAACACATTTCTCAAGGACCGCAATGGAAACAATATACACCTGAAAACCAGGTACTGTACAATGCAAATGTTGCTCCATTGTCTAACATGAAGCTGTTTAGGAGCTGTTACAGCTTAATGCGCAAAATACCACGATGATCAAAGTAAGGACCAACTGAGTTTGATGTATAAACCTGCTGACGACACAAAAGGATAATTACAGAGCAGAGCAGATTGACTTTATCAACTCTCAGTCAACACTCTTTCGTCATTGAGGTTACAGTAGTTTGAGTCTTTTCTGACCTTGGAGCACGGATTAGAATGATAATTTGAATCTATTTACTAGTAATGAACGAGTTTATAAAAACATATAAGCCAATGACCATCCAGATAAGGGAAAACTAGGGAGAGTTCACAACAACAAATCAATATGATGTATTAATCTTCACGAAGACAATTGCCGCTGGGCCGGTGAATGGAACACCGACTAATGATCCAGATAGGCGGAACAGATGAAGCAAAATTGTCGACATCTCCTGTGACGTCTCTTTTGATTTCACCCAGGTAAAGCCAATTGAAAGCTGGTCAGTAGACCCCATCAGAGCTAGGCTGATAATAGTGTTCGTTGATGTAAGGAAGCTCGTCAAAAGAGGGGATATATGGGTAAATAGAAGTAAGGTCGTATACTGACATGACTATACTTAGTGGCTTACCATGGAAGTCAAGTCGGGTTTCCCGAGTGTAGGAGGAACGAAGGAGGGCGATTATGAAAAGACGTATTGCGCGTCAAAGGACGCGTGTAAAAGGCTTTTACAGAAACTCCTATATTAGTTGTAGGCCCACCGTGGTGTAAACGTCAGGATCATCGAGGCTTAAAAAGGCAACTACTTCCTAATCAGTAATGCTGCACGTGGTTTTCGCAGATCGATCGAGGAATCATTCCTTTATCATATATCGCTTTCTCAAGCAACGTTCTCATGGCTTGAGAGCTCGAGCGCTTGAGCCTTTGCATCTCCATAAGGTATATAAATAACTTGAGTGCCATAACCCACAATCTCACACTTTATGATCGATAAGCTATAGAATACGATAAGTGCTAAGCTCTAGCCAAGAGTGTCAGGCCATGCACCATTTCTTTTGGATCACTGTATGAGTTTGGTACATCAGCATCAGCACACCAGTACGTGACAGGCCTCCACTAAGGCCACAGGCAGCAATGCTACACCATCAAATTACACTGGACGATACTATACTATGGATGGAACTAAGTAATAAGTACCCTGAAGCTTGAGGACTGGGTAAAGGGCGAATGAGGAGACAAGTACAGACAGAATATTGTTGCACTGAAGGGATGTCAATGAGCTTTACCAAGTACTCAAGTTGTATTCCCTTGCATGCATCCAAACTCGAAGTTCTGAGAAAGCTTCAGCTCGTGTGTTACACAACGTTATCTAAAGTACATCTGCAGTCCAGAAATGATCAACTTGAAAGTTATTCCAGTCCAAAGTACTCCATTTCAATTTACGAGAAAGCGCCTCACAGTCTGGCTTGTGACACTTCCAATCTTTGGTCTGACAAGACTAAATGGAATTAATGAACCCGGAATCGGAAGCAGAATACGGCACCTTGCTGCAATACTTTGTCTTGCATTTGCTACAAGACGACAATGCTGTTGTCCCCGTTCCCGCTTTCCCACAAGTGTGGCAATTCAATTGAGAATTAACATTGTTGATATCATTTTTCAGCAATGTCGCTAAAGAACAGGGAATAACCTGAGAAAATCCTGTTTCAGAGTCGATTCAGGCACCAAGAACGACTTACAGTTACAGCAGGTAGAGACTCAATCCTCAATCCAACTTGTCCATCCATGAATAAATGAGAATTGGCGTAGAGAACTGCGAGGGTATGCCCAACTTTGAACTTGGCACGATTGAAACTCGCGATCTCCAATGGATCCTTGAGATGAAAAGCAATGTGGATCTTCTGTCCTTTGCGGTCCATAACAGTGTAGCGTGGTCTTTGCATGCCCATACCCATAGGGTTCAGGCTGTAGACTCTGACACTCTTTGGCAAATGGATAGTGACATCTTCTATGATTTCACCCAGGTAAAGCCAATTGAAAGCTGGTAGGTAGACACTGCTGGCAAAATTGGGGCTAGGCTTATAATAGTGTTTGTCGATGTCATTGTCGTGAGGAAGCTCATCAAAAGAGGGAGAATACGGCTGAGGAGAACTAAGGTTGTATACTGGCATAACTATACCTTGGTGGCTTACCATGGAAGTCAAATCGGGTTTCCCAAGTGGAGGCATGGGAGAAATGAGGGAGGGCGATTATGGGAAGACGTATTTAAGTATTTTGCGTCAAAGGACATGTGTACAGGGCTTTTACAGATTGGAATCATGACTCCCATTGTGTAAACGTGAGTGTTACGAGTCATTGAAGTTGCATTGGAAGCTTAAAAAGGCAACTACTTCCTGTTTCAGTAAACACTGCACGTGTGAAGGCTCGTTCTTGAATGATTAATAATCATTCAATAACAGGCCTTTGATTATATGAATATTGAGATCTCAAGCCATGGGAACGTTGGTTGAGAAAGCGATATGTCATAAATTGAATGGAAGGGTCTGATTCATAAATCGATATGCGGAAAAATAGACATATGCAGTTCGACATCTTCACGATACCCTAGCCCCTGGGGTGTCGCATGGATATCTCTCATCCCATTCCTTTCATGCAGCCTTACTCATCTTTCAGGATACAAGTGCTGAACGCTTGGGGTAATAGTATCAGTTATTCCGGAGAGAGGATGACTCCCGAGAGACTGATTTGCCATAATCGTTTGATGCACAATCTAAGCTGGCTACGCATACAGACGAGCTGTATATAAGCGTTACAGATATTCTGTTGTCGCTCGGGTGGTACAGTAGGTGGTAGTGGTGTATTGAATGGTTTTTAGCTGGTTCGATGTTCGATCTCTTTTCCACTCCTTTTAGACGCGGTCAGTTCCTGTTACTGCTTGCAACTTGGCGTGTGGGATCTCCATAATTGAAAAATTGGAGTTTTTCGTTCAAGATGCATATTATTCTCGATATGTATAACTGCGATGAATCGATCCTTACATAGTACGTCATGAGTAACAGACGAAAGGCTGTCAGCTCCTGTAGCCTTAGGGATCCAAGTTCCGGTTATTTGGAGGACCAAAAGGTGATATCGGTTATTCCGAGGGGAGGAGGAGGAGAATCCATTACCAGCATGGTCCCAAGATGGAACAGCGGGCCCGGAGAGTATCCCAATGAGGCAAGCAAGTAGATACAGAAGTAGCTAAGTATCTACTTATCATCGTCTCCGGACTCCTGAGCAACTGACAGGGCCAATCACACGGAAACCACATGGGAGAAACCACAGTTTAAAAGCCCTGAAGCAATAGAAACATCCACCATACCCTTCAAGTGAGTCTTCGAGATTTTTCGAGTCGAAATTCAATCAACCAACACGAGAAAATAGGTTCAGACCACCAAAGAATTGGTCTAGATCAGGTTGAAAGATGAGATTTTAAGTTGCTGGCCTGCTTATGTCAGGTGCAAGCATTTCAGGTTAGTATGTAGCTTGAGTTGTAATGATATATTATTGCACAGGCAGAATTTGACTCAGAGGGGTATGGATTCTGTTTCTGTCAGATTGGAAAGTTGGAGTTTTTCGTTTGAATGTCACAAGGAAATGTGTATTATTCTTACTCACTTTCAAGGGACTTCTTACATAGTATTTCGTGAGTAACAGCAATGAAAAGTGGTAGATCGCAGTCTATCAAACTGCTGCTATCAGCTTGTGTACTTACTCATCATTCGGGATCCAAGTTCTGGGCATTTGGATGGTCAAAGGTGAGGAGGACTTTACATTCCTCGAGAGACTGATTTGTAAGTCGTTCAATGAGTTTACAACACTGGCTCTGTATACCCAGTTGACATAAATAGATTAGCCAGTTTTACGAAATGTATTGTTGCGTAGTACAGCAGTTAGGCTTTTGATTGGCAATTTTAGCCTGTTCGATGTTCGGTCCCTTTTGCTCACCCTTTTATTAGACTTTAGCGCTTAGCGCTTTAGCCACAGTCAAATTTCCAGTCCCTTTCACTGATTTTAGGTCTCTTCCAGCACAGTCTATATAGTATCCTGCATTATCGGCTACCTCTTGACAAGTCACCTTTTAGTTGTTTATTCAAGGTTTGATGATCGCCACTGCCTAAATATACTGATTATATTCTGATGTGTAGGCTTCCGTAGGTCGATAGCTCGCTCTCATTGATTGCCCAGAGTTATTCAGGTTCAATACAATTGTCCAATCCGCCCAAAGCTCGGAATCAGAAAACTTATACAATCAGAAAGCCGTATAAAATGTAGCCCTGTTGTTTCCGAGTCCTATTTATAGGATTCGGTCTTTCACCTCTGTGAAATTAGCCTTTTTGAGTTTGCCATTCGATTTAAATCCTTTTGGAAAGCTTCTTGTGCCTGCCTCGTCATTAGAACCCTTCCGCGTCATCACCGGTCCTTTACCCGACATCCGAGCTTCTGTGTCATGCCATTGTCCCACACCTTCCTAGTCCTTTCTTGCGCCTTTCCTGTCTTCCATCGTCTGTGCTCGACCTGTACTCTCCGTACTGTTGATTCCTTTCTGGCATTCGGTCTTCCACTCAAACGACACGACTCGTTGATGATCAACCAAACAACACCACATACGAGGCACTGGAAGTAATCAAAATAACTTAGAATCTTGACCTTTTCCTTGTTCCTTGATTTTGTTGTCTGCATGTTGCAGGTTCCGCTGTAAGTTGTCCTTTGTTATATAACAAGCCATCCTAATCTCATGTAGAACACTTTGTCCTCCGATCAATTCCGAATTCGTGCAAGGTCAGTCATCATTGTTCGCTAACCTGCCAGTAATCTTATTTAACACTCTAGGATACCCTGGAATCCTACTGGTGCCCCAGAAAGACCCCAAGCATCTGTTAAAGGCGTAAGCATTCGAATAACACTGATTTGTTGGCATTTGATGGATGTTGCATAGGCTCTTGAAGTAAGAACGCCCAGTGAAACCAAAGCAAAATGGTTCCGGATTGAGCTACGCAAGAACCGAGAGTAAACTCCCTGTCAATGTGACACTCTTTGGGGGTATGAATCACAAGAGCGAGCTTACCTGTCAGGTTTTGTCAAATCATACTACGACGAGTTTGAACTCTGCGAGACATCAATATCACGTATGTTCTTGTCGTCAAAGCACTGATGGGGACTGGGCAACATCTTGTGATGGATTTACCCGTTATTGTGTCTAATTGGCAAAAGTGGGTTTCTTCTTGTCGTTTAATTTTTGGGGGGGCTCATGTTGAACTAGGGATGTATCTCATGAGGCAATCCGACGAATTGGGAATGTGCAGGGTCTTTCCATCTCACCGCCGCCGTCATCATCGAATCCCATGTCTGTCGAACCCATTGCGACGAGACCACCCTCTTCCCCGCGTTTGGTTACGTTTGGTGGGAGAACGGATCTTCCCAGCACACATACCCGCACCGAGTCGTTTTCAAATACTTATGCAGGTGGTGGGACCGCTCATAAACCATCTAATCCGATTGACGAGTTTGATGGGATTCGGACGACAGCGAAACTTGGGACTGGGAGTAAAATGTTCATTTTTTCCTTTCTCTCTTCTTTCTTCCTCGTCTGAGATTTGCTTCTAGGGAAACACCCAAAGTGTCTACAAACGCTACGAAAACTACGACCCCAAACTGGAACTGGCCTACAGCTGAAGATGAAAAACAGAAATTATTCAATCGTGCTAGACAGCGTGCAGACGAGATGCCAGAGTTGGCTGCGAAAGTTCAGGCTGCAAAGGTGATGTTATTTCCTCCTCTCATCTCCTCCTCTGACGTGTTCGATATTTAGGCTCAAAGCCAAACTACGATGCCACCAACAACAGTCCAATCACTCCCTGCTGCACAACAACAACAACCAAAAGTTGTATTGAATCCCTCTCCTACACCCCCGCCTCAGCAACAGCCACAACAACAGACCAAGACAATAACGTCGTTGACATCCACGCCCTGGCCTACTGCTGAAGCGGAGAAAATGCGGTTGTTTAATCAAGCTCAATCAGCTGCCCGCAAAGCGCAGGGGTTACATGAATCTCCTGCAGATGCAGGATCAGGATCGTCGAATAACACTGCTCCAGTTCCGACGAGTTCACCACCACCACCAGCAACAGGGTATCGATCTCCAGAAGAAGAAAAAGCAGTGCTGAGAAGGTACTACGAGGCTAAACAAGCTGTTGAATGAGCTGCTGCTGCTGCAGCCGCTTCCGATGGATTCGCTGGTGTCCCTGTCGCATCAGGTCCTGCACCCGTAAATGGCTTGGGAGGAGCCGTACTCTATGATTCACTTTACCCCGATGTCGTTACTTCTTCAGGGAGTGGCGGAGGAGGAGGGTCGAGTGGGGGCGCCACCCAGTTTTGAACATTCGGCAGTGACGTCTCCTGCACCCATTAAAGATGCCAAAACGGCTTTGGAGGAAAAGATGAAGTTGAAGAAGCAATACGAGATGCAGGATGCTGCTGCTGCTCAACGTCAACAGACGCCACCTGGGTATGCTCCTCCTGTGTTTCAGCAACAGCAGCAGGAATCAGGGCCTCTGGGACCTGCGAGCATATCCAATGCAGTGAGGGAGAAGGAGATGTTGAGGAGAAAGTTTGAGGCTCAGGATGCTGCTGCCAACGTCAACGGACCTGTCGTTCTAGGTTCAACACCTCAACCTCCTCCATGAAAGGGAAGCATCAACTCGATCACCAGCCCACGAAGCATCAGTGGCGGAAGACCCACACCCACCCCTCCCTCTTCTCCACCGGCCACTGTTACATCCGGGGGTGTGAAGAAAGTTATGAGCGCTGCAGAGGAAAAAGCATTGTTGAGGGCTAAATATGATGCTGAGAATCGTCCTGCGCCCATTAGTCGGAACATGACACCTGAGCCAAACCCCTACCTCAACGGAAGCTCTCACTCAATGTCATCCCCTGCGTCTTCACCTCCTCAAGCGATCAGTTCTCCTCCACCATTAAAATATTAATGCCTCGGCCACCCATGTCATATATCCAGGAAACGCAGGAGGAAGACATGAGAGTGTCGAGGTTTGTGTTGGAGGGGATGATTCCTCTGGATGATGTTTATCCTGTTGGGGTGAATAAAAGTCCATCGGGATCTTTGAGAGGGCCACTGTTGTCATCATAACCACACAATTTCAACTAAAGCCGCTCCTTCGGCTGGCCGCCTTGCATTCGGAATCAATCTATCTATCTATCATCGCATATGTTGTTATCTACAGAGGCATGCTCATTAGTTTTGGTTGCTTTTTTGTTTGCTTTTCTAGTTTAGTTTAGGTTGTGCTAGTTATTTATTAATTGTCTTCACCACATTCATCAGGAAAATTTGTTGGACTTTGGGTG
>QLOY01002338.1:0-15859 GCA_003313965.1 Megacollybia marginata
GATTGATCGATTCCCAATTCTCCAGCACTGTCACTTCGAACAAATCGCCGCGACAGTATTCAATTTTCAGTCCCGAGTCTGTTCACAGGGGAGCATAGCACTCTGTGGATACTTTTCGATTTCGAGCCTACATACAATGACAGTAGATTTCTCTAACGGCTAGTAGATCACTCAACTTTGTCCTCTTATTACGACTTGGTCTTCTCTTCTAGAATAATTCATGTATCTCAAGATCTTCGATAGAATGGAAGAGCACCATGGATACAGCTCAATCTGCCAGCAGCGGGAATCACTGAGTAATGACACCGCCCATAGGGTGTGATGTGCTCTTGCCTCTTTGGGTTGCCTGTTTCTATTTTCGGAATGCGAAGTGCTCAGCGATCGGATCAACTCTAATCCGTAGGTGGATATAATCTGTGACTACTATGTCTGGTTCCGCAGTGTTCAGTGAGTTGACATCCTGGATGGAGCTAGAATCAGTGTGTTAGAGTGATGCACCGAAATTCTCAAGATGTTCCTAGGAGAAGAGAAGAGATTAGAGTCTCTGGCTTTAATCAAAACGGGCCTTTCCGCCAATGACTCGTGATCGATAGTCACGCAACATTCCACACAACTTGAAACCTCTCCATCTTCCAAATTTTCAATTTTGACTTGCCCCTTGAGCCCAATTCACTCTTTGCCAAACTGTTCAAGCTGATGAAGAGGAGGCTGTGGGACTGGGGCATTGTTGAGAATGAATGGATAATCCACTCATTAATGATTTGAGCCCAATCTGAACTCAATGCTGAGATTCCCCACCTACAAGAGAAGGTTTCATCTAAACCTCTTCTCAGTATCAAACCCAATACATGAAGATTATGCAGGCTTGCTATATTTTAATTTTGCAATCACCATGCTATTCCGGAAGGTAAAGGGAGCTATATCCTCCTCTCTAGGGCTCCGTGTAAAAGTCCATACTTTCTAACAGTGACTTTTTAACCTGTTATTAACTGAGTTAATAACAGTTGTTCACTCGAGGGGTCCAGGAGGCCTGTTAGAAAGTGTTAGAAAGTGTAGTGGGGTATAAGTTGCTTTTCCAGCTACTGGCTGTATTTCACTTATATTCTGGCTTTAGGGGCAATTTAGGGGTGTGTTCAAGCAAAATTTTAAAGACTGAGATATCCATAGAGAGATTGTGGTTAAGTTGGCATTGGGTTGGCAGCAACTAAGAGTGGTCACACTGATGTCACACAAGATCAAACATTGACTCAGTTAGTTTTGAGCTTATATTGGGTGTATATATTGGTCATACTTACAGGTAAGAAGGAATAAAGTATATCAGAACCTCCTGGAAGCAAATTCAAGTATTTTCCAAAGGGAAACCCGATTTTCCCACGCTCTGTTAATAACTGTTAATAACAGCTGTTAAAAAGGGCTCGGAGACACCTCGAGTTAATAACTAGTTATTAACTCAGCCAATACTTTTACACGGAGCCCTACTCCTCTCAGGTTTTATTCTGACTCCTCACCGTTTAAATGGACTCTGTTTATAATACAAATAGATATTTTCTTTTGAGCTCAACTCAAATCTCCCTCATGATGCTGCATTCTGGGCTATTACCATCATTGCCTTTTGGGGTTGCTGTTGCCTGGGTGGACTCACAATGAAATCATCACAAGTCTTCAATCTTCTGGCTTTTGTATAAGCTGGAGGCTCAGACCATAGATTCCATCCAGCCTGGAGTATAGCATGTCTTGCTATAGACTTGTATGCATATTAACATTATAGAAGGCACAGTGGTGCTGAGAAAATGACCCTAGCTCTTTGACTTGATGCTTTTATTGGCCTTGTGCAAGGTGTGGCAAGAACCAGATGAACCCTTCACAAATGTCTCATGGACAACATTCTATTGTCAATAGGCACCAGGTGATCTTTGACTAAACCCATGGGTATTAACAGTAGTAATTGCATCATTGCAGAAACAGGGCATGACTTTTACCCACTTTGGGCATTAGATAATCAATACACTTCCAGATCATATCAATTTAATTGCACTTTGCTTACCATAAGGCCTTGCATCCCACTGTGAAGAAAGATATTATCTCTGTCACATCTGCTATCCTTAGTTTCAAGGGACTGGATAGAACTTATGGACACAACTGATAATCATATTGAAGCTTTTACTTGCAGGAGTTCTTCCAGAGATGGTGATGAAAGTCAGAGGCTGAAGCTCACTACACTTTCTCACATTTAGAACACATCATTCCTCTGGCTATCACCCATAGTTGAGATAAATAGATTAGAACATTGAAGTTTGTACAATCTTATCCATCCCATACAGGCCATATCATTTCCCTTACGTTATACTGCATAGTTGGTTTGTCTTTTGCCACTTCATTGAATCTTTGTGAGTCTAACAATGAGCTATGATGCTCTGAGTGGTAGCATTAATCAGATGATGTCCTGAAGCTATTTGGTGTCTGAACTTGTATCTGGTTGTTTGATTACTCACCACTTGATCAAGTGATCCCATCATCCATGTTCAAGTCCAATAGCAAAAGACCTTCACTCCTTTCTGGATTCAATTGTGAATACTTTATCTACATAACTAGTTGTTAAACTTTGCTCCTTGGGAGCATAGGTAGAATGCAAATAGAAATACAGAAACAGATACTGGAAGCTAAGGCTTCAGATGCCAGTATCACATTGCATACTTGACTAGAAAAGTATTGCATGCAGATTACATGAAGCTGTCATGATGGGAGTCATATGCCCAGAACTGGAAAGGATGGCAGAGGATGTTGTCAGATGTTGATGGAATCTGTGACAGAGTGACTTCTGTCATCACCTTCCATCCAATCTGTTGACCTCCAACACAAAACAATGCTTTATCCAATGGCCACTAGGATATTCCATAGAACTTTAATCCATTCTACAATATTGTTCTACATATGAACCATTAGCATTTGCATGACATTTCCAAGAGGGTCACAAATACATATCTCTTTAACCTGCAATACATTTGCATTTATTTCTCTTCTCTTTGTTTCACTTTCTTGACAATTTACTAGTAGTTGAAAACATAATCATATGTATCTTTTGCAAAATCAATATGAAGCCATTCTGTCATCTCAGTGTTATTGTCATACATCAAAGTACTTAATGGGTGCAGATTGGGGAGTTTAGTGAAGTTGAAATAACCACAGATCCCTAGGGTAAACAGGTCAACTTTGGAACCATGAAAAGCCTTTAGTGCCATATCCAGTCCTTCCAAGGTAAGGTCACTGTGAATATATTCTGCCTGATACAGAAAGTTGAGTGCTGTTGATCATACTGCAATCAAAAGATTGGCATTCAACTCAGTAACAATCCCAAGTAGAAAGGTGCAGATCTGTTTGTATTCTGCACTGCTAACTCAGGAGAGCAATATAATTCCCTTTCACAACCATGGGATGTTGCACTCTAGCATCAATTTTGGAGGGTCTGTATGTAGAAGTTGTTAGAGGCTAATTGGGGATTAGTGTAGGTCTTGGTGTAGGTTGGTGGCATGTCCATTGGAAGTTGGCAGAAGTTGGTAATATGTCCATCAGAGGTTGACAAAAGTCCATTGGAGGTTGGTGGAAATTAGGAGATTTATTCATCAACAGCTGTTGGATCTAGGATGGGTTTCTGTCAGACTCTTACAAATTATGACAGACCTTATCAACTTCTATTGTAGAGTATTTGTCACTGACAACCTACAACTGTTGGTTTCTGGCAGTCACCACCATCCTTTCTGCTGCTTTAAATGCTTCCCTTAGTCATCACCAAAAGTGTTGGTCCCTAATCCTTAATGGACAGGCCCAATATGTCCAGACAAAGTAAGTATTGCCAGATTGGGCAAGAGGCTATAAGCGGATCTGGACTCTGGCCCCTGGATTTTGGTATTGCCAGATGGGCCAGATCAGGCTGGTATTGCCAGATTGACCCTAATCTGGGACATCTGGCAAGTATGAGCATGATCTGGGCATCTGGGAAGAATGGGCATGAGCTGTAACATATTGCCGAGAGTCACATGACCTGGTACATCTGGCCAGGTTAGACCAACCCTGGTGCCGTTGCCCATTTCAAGCGTAATATGTGTCGATCAGGATAGTACAATATCATCTCACATGTAGAGGACAAAATAAACCATTAAACAGATCTGTATTATCATCTAAGTACTACTATAATCAAGGACAATGACTTGCTGGCGTTGAGCGCATCAGCTAGCTTCTCTATGTCCGCTATCATTTCCTGTGGCTGGGTATCAGATAATGCATAGCAACCAAGTGCTTTACCTTTGTCAACTGATCGCAAAACAGTGAGACGGGTTTGAAATCCCAGACACCCCTCGATTTTCGCCAACTCTTAATTTCTTTCATTCAAGTGTTTGGATCTGGGCCTGGAAAGATGTCCGACACGTGAGCCATTGCTAATACACATCTCACTTCAGCCAACAATGCTGATGGAATGAAGGGAGAACACTTACCATCACTGCTAGCGTCCAAACATCAAAACACTTGTATACTTCGCCTATGAAGAAGCTTAGTTAGCTTAATCCAAGGGACAAACTTACTTTATACTCCCGAATAAGCTTAACAGCCTTCTCACTAAACTCTCAAACCCTCCCCTCCTTGCGTGAATACTCGACAACCTTCATTGCCTTAGCCTCAAACTTGATTGAGAGGCCTAAATTCGTCTTGTCCTCTCCAGCAGAGAGAACCATGAAAGCCGATGTTATCTTGGAAAGCGCTTTCCCCAAAAGTCTGAGCATCTCAGCAGATAAGGTATCGTCTGTTCTTGTGCTAGTAATATATTGTGTTTGCCATGAACTTCCGCACAGGAGAGGAGTCTCTCCTGAACTCAGAAGTTCAGATGCTGGGTGTCCTCAAAGCTCGAAGCATCGGAGGAAGACGGACAACCCCACCCAGCGTAATGATACAAATAAGTAAAGTACTGACTATGTTGGATCGGGTGCATCAAAACCTGGCCAAGTAAAACCTCAGTGAGGGAAAACCTTGGCTCAGGAAAAAGCTACCATCCGAATACTTAACTAACTTGAATAGAAGGGAGAGGAGGGTGGGGACATAGAAAATAAATAGAGTAATCAAGCTGTTGGATATGCGGATGGGAATGGTGGACACAATGATGCGTGGCAGAGTGGTGGTGACTGTATGGAAAGACGGTGATGATGTCATGTGGTGTCTAGAGTCGTCATGGTGAGTTAGCTGTCTCGTCTCTCCCTTACCTTATCTTCAGCTAAGGAATTCTTCCTTAGCTTACAATAAGGTATCGTCCATTCTCATGCTAGTAATATATTGTGTTTGCCATGAACTTCCACACAGGAGAGGAGTCTCTCCTGAACTCAGAAGTTCAGATGCTGGGTGTCCTCGAAGCTCGAAGCATCAGAGGAAGACGGACAACCCCAACCAGAGCAAAGCTCACTGGTAGTCAACGACAATGCGAAGAAGCAATGGATGACTGGCAAACCCCAAAAAGAGTGATGCAATGGGAATGTTCTAGATTGATGACAAATATAAAGTAAAATGAACATGTAGCAAGTGATGTGGCCCTACATGGCCACTGCAACCTTATTCCAATGTAGCTTGACGTTCTTGCTGTCCTGAGAGATGGTAAAGCAAAATGGATGGGAAAAAAGGAATAAATGAATAGAACCTAGGCAGATGACCTGGCTCTAGCTCGGATATAATGAGCTCTTCTGAACCACATTAACTTAAATGGGCCAGGAAAGAAGAATGACATAGAAAATGAATAGAGGAATCAAGCTGTTGGATGTGGATGGGAATGGTGGACACGATGATGTGTGGCAGAGTGGTGGTGACTGTATGGAAAGACAGCGATGATGTCACGTGGTGTCTAGAGTCGTCATGGTGAGTTAGCTGTCTCGTCTCTCTCTTACCTTAGCTTACACTTTGTACAAGGGATAGTATGTGAGCATCTTGCACTGGGAAACGAGAGTTGTGTACTGAGATATTTCAGAGGTGTCAGAGGGAAAGAACTACCTAGCAATCTCAGCTCAAGAAAACGACAAAAGAGAGGAAAGCAAACTTACAGCAAGCATAACATTAAGCGCCTCCTCCCCATTCGGACTAGCACTCCTTCTGCAAACCTGCATGGCAACAGTGTATGCATGTTTCCCCAAGAAAAAGACCTTGCTTCCCTCTGGAAACTCTTCTTCGAGGTTTGGCGCTGGTTTTTCAAGGAAGTGGGGGTCTTCAGATGAAACCTGAGAAAGGGTAGTCTGAAGCGCAGCTTCTATCTCAGTGTTGGATGAGAAATAGTTCTTGACAAGAGAGCCGTCTTTGAGGGGGATCATTCCTGGTACATGTCATCAGAACAACACGACAGAGGAGACGTGAACGTACCATCAAGAGGACGAACATGAGTCGCTTCCCATTTGGCTTTCTTCCTGTTTAGGTCTTGTTCAAATTCGAGGGGATAAAGGTCCAGAATGGAGGACCCTGGAGAAGCCATGAGGTCCTAAGAGACTATGAGTATGTGAGGCAAACACAGCAAAAGGACACTCACCCAGTACATCTCAGGAAACTGTTCCATGCTCGCAGCCAGCAACACACCCATCAGCTGTTCAAATGGCTTGAATGGAGTTCCCAGTTCAAATTCGAAATGCATCAGGTCTAGTCCTTTGAGGTCTGTGATGTTGTTAGTCAGACCAGCGGGAGGTAGGGAGAACATACCGGTGCCGGAGTAGTAGTAATACATTACCCATTGCAATCCTAACAACAACGGGGTCAGACAGAGATGCAGAGCAGAGAGAGAGATTGCTACCTTTCACATATCTAAAAACCAGCGCTTTTGGCCTCTTCTCGACATGTTCTTTTGTATTGCTCACATGCAGATTCGAATTTGTGGACAGCTCGTCGGATGTGATTGAAGCGGGGGGATCAGTTTTTCTTGCATGGAGTCGTGTCTTCATTGTCGTTGTCGTCAATCCGACATCGTTTGGCCATGGTAGTAGCGAGGAGGAATGGACAGAGATGCAGCCGAGATGGAAGCAGGAAGCAGGATCAACAAAGTCACATGTGTGACGCAACACATATTCACCAAACTGATGCGCTTCATGCCAGGCTTGTAGCTGTCTTGGCTGTCACATGAATGACTTCTTCCAGTGCATTAACTTTCTAACCTTTACGCATTGAATACTGCTCACTCTCACCACGCCGTGTTCTTTATTGCTTCACTCTTGTTCTCCGAGGTTATCAACATGATGGTGGTGGTCTACTCTAAGTACCAGATGCAAATCCACAATTTCTTTCTCATCTAATGGTATATTTGTGGCCCAGGTGCTGTACGAATCTTTTATTTAGGCCAGGAACCACCAGTAAAACATCAACATGCATGGGTCCGAAACGAAACACTTGGGAACTATGAAGTCTTTGAATCTTAACATGATGCAAGTCTACATCCAGCTCTTCCGACAGTACCAATACTAACATCATGGACATGAGGCCAGCCGTGTGGATACTTTAAGGTAGGACTTCGATATCATCATATGCAGCACTCCTATGAGAAATTGACTTTCATGTAGAAGCATTCACCACGTATTGCACTTCTTGAACTCTACTACCTTATCACACTTCTTGAGATCTAAAATGACACTTCACATCCTACCATTGATGCTGAGTCTCTGGTGGTTTTCAAGCCCCAATCAACAGAGACATTCACAGGAATCTAAAGCTCGATCAACCAGATTGAGCGGTTCAGAAATAAGAAAACGGAGGCCTGGGACAATGGAAGTATAACTACGTCTTCTAGCTTCGGGGGAGGGTTCGAAGTGATGAAGGTTGTGGTGATCAAAACAGGTTGTGGAGTATCCTGCTTGATAATTTGCGGTAAGTGCTTGTCTTGTCAAAGATCCATGTCTGTTCATTTTTCATAAACTTCTGCTCCATTGTTTCACATTCCGTGGATAGGCAAATTGCTCAAAATTCTACCTGTTAGAGAGGAAGTCATGCGCTTCCGCCGGTTTTCTGAAGAGAGGGTCAATATACATCTCCGTAATGGCTCCACAACTCACGATTTTTTCCATCATTTCATGAGTAACTTCATTTTTTTTTACTTGAGGGTATTGACCTTGCAAATTTGGAACTCTAGTCGAAGGAAGATCTATCAGTCAGCAAACCTCCCTCTTTGAAACAACTCTGGATAGTGAGCTCGCAATAGTAGCTGCTTTGGATACAACATCGTTGACTATCACAGGCGTGTTTTATCATCTCCGGCGCTATCCTAAAGTGTTTGAACATCTGCAGAAAGAGATAGAGAACACTTTCGATCGGGATGAGGGTAATCATGATCCAGTTGAATTGGTGGGTTTGCCTTATCTGAATGCATGCATGTATGTGCTGCAGACTGTGGATACTTCCTTGATTCACACGTATCACTTACAGAAACGAGACACTCGGTCTCAGGCCACCACTCCCTTCAATGCTTCAATGATGGTCCAAAGTAGAAGGTATCATTTCTGGAAGGTAGTGTCTTTCTCATGATTCTTTTTCCCGATCTCAATAATACATGAGTCATACCTCCGAACACAGGCGTTTGCATCCCTGTTTATGCCCTTTTTCGTGACACACATTATTTCTCCCCATCTCCAGACAGTTTCTGCCCTGATCGTTGATTGGATTCCAATGAAGATGGAAAAGTCTGATATCACAGTTTCTTTCACTCATAACCTCTCTGCATTCATTCCTTTTGGCTTTGGGCCTGCAAACTGTGTTGGCAAACAGCTTGCATATCGCGAGATGTGGCTCATGATTGCGACCTTGGTGAAGAAATATGTCATTCAGTTTGCAGGTGGCTATGAGCCTGATAGATAGGTCAGTCAATTGAAAGATGACACGGTACTCACCAAGGGGAAGTTGCCTGTGATAATCACAAAGAGACAATGAAAGAGATCTGACTCATGTCTATTAACAATTTTGACCCACCACTCAAATTCATTCATCAAGAAAATAGAATACATTCACAATGTCCTGCAGATTCTAATCAAAGTGTTGCCACAGAGTCAGTATTACAGCTAAAAGATAACCATACTCAGTTCAGACTTGAAACAACAAGTCTTTATAGAGAATCAGTTCAAATGTCTGATAATCTACCTTGATAAGTAGTGCATCCCTACTTAGAAGCATAGAATAAGATGGCATGTTGCCACTACTCCAAGTCTCCAAAAGCAAGCAGATATTGGTTGAGATCTAGTGTCTCCCATGCCAAACAATCATCACAGATACTGAGGTAGGCTATATGAGACCAACACTGACCCCTTGGCCTTTCTGTATGAGAAGGAACATGTTACAGATCTAGAATTTGACTCTAGTCACCATACTACTGCTGCATATGGCACTAACCTTTCATTCTTGGAACTAATTTTGTCAACTACTACTCAGAAAGATGATTGAAAGTACTAGTTTTGAGTGGTTAGTTGATGCAAGATTCAGCCAGCCATGGAAGAAGAGGTTTGTGCTGAATTGGAGCCAAGTAATTTTGAAACAGTAGTAATTCCATTGTTATGGGGATCTGACATGACACATCTCACATTATTTGGTACTGCTGCACTTTGGCCAGGATATGTTTCTCTGGGAAACTTGACATAATGCCAGGTTGACCTAGAGAAGGGTATCAAATGGCAGGTATGGCCAGATAGTGTCCAGATCAGGCATATAGATTGCCAGATTGACCCAGATCAGGCATATAGATTGCCAGGTTGACCCAGATCAGGCTCTTATCTGGCCAGATAGGGTCCTGATTAGGCATGTAGATTGTCAGGTTGACCCAGATCAGGCTCCTATATGGCCAGATAGGGTCCAGATCAGGCTCCTATATGGCCAGATAGGGTCCAGATCAGGCATACAGATTGCTAGGTTGGGCCAGATCAAGCAGTGTGCTTGCAATCAGGTCCTATTACCTAGCAATTTTGTACAATACCTTGTACATACATTGCCATCCCACTACTAGATCTGGCCCACTCTAGCCATACTTACCCTGATGATACCCAAGACTGCCCGGTCAGGGACCAACACTTTTGGTGATGTAGGACAGGCTTTAGAATCCATCCTCAAATATTGTGGTTTGTGAAATGTTGAGAACATACTCAAATTCTATTCCAATCTTTGTGATTACAATGCAATATTTCAACTGGAACTTTAGACATAAATCAAAGGTTATTCAAAATGCTGACTTCTGACCTGAGTTTTGGGCAAGGTCAAATGTTGGTCCAAACCCAACATTTAAACCAAATCAGTGCACTAGACCATTGTTGAACCAAATCCTTAATTTGGAGCAACATTTTGGTTGCACCCTGAAGCCTGACTGAGGGTGGTGGTGGGACCTAAATATCCTACTGTAGGTCATCTGGAAATTTCAGCATCCTCCTGAAGACCCCCCTCCTGCCTTATATGGCAATTTCTCATTATGTGCCTGTCCCCAATTTAGGTCTATAGAGAGCCTATACCTGCTATCAACCTGAAAGCAACATTTCATTGACTGAAACCTTTTGATCACCCAGACTGGATCCTGCAATGGTTCCTCCTGTTTGGCTAGTCATGTTAGATGGTGTGACATGTCACACTCAAGTAACATTCAAGTAATGTCTATCAGTTTGTTCACATGTTCCTAGACTGGAAATTTGATGTTTTACTTCTATTGGACACAGATACAGCACTAGGAATGTCCCAGAAACTCAAAACCTCAGAGTACAGTTAGGCACTTTCAACTTGACCTGACCCTCCACCCCCAGTCATGGAATCATATTAGGCAACATCCTAAAGCTTGCTCAAATATTGTATTCCACAAAACATTTACAATACACTTGTATATTCCATTCTGTGTTGACGAGAACTTAGGATCAACTTAGGATGTGTGTTAAACATTTTTCCAAACATTGGATTTAAGTCAGGCTCAAGGGTGGCAGGACCCTAAAGGAAGCCTTTATAACAGCATTTGATCCTGGCCTAAATGTTGTTCAAAAGTTTTCATGCATGGAGTGAATTAGGTACCAGAAGATCCGAGAAGCTTTCCCGATGGGTTTGTCAGAAGTCGGTTTGACAGGGAAGCAGGAGCTTGAGGGGAAAGACTGAGCCCTACTAGGTAAGGGCCCGAACAGCTGACATGATAGATTGCGGCATCAGTGTCAAGGTCAAGGGAAGTATCGGGAGCATCCGGATTAGGAAGTTACTCGCTGAGTCTACTGTTGTAAGTTCAACTTGTAACTGAGGAGGTTATGATCAGTGTATGTGCTTAGTGTTGTAGATTAAGACCAGGCACATCATGGTCTCCGGCCAGTAGGATGACTAAGAATCTAATCCTGGATGCGTTCCTCATTTCATTCCGATCCTGAGGGGTATTATCCTATCAATCAAGAGCGGCCACTCAAAGCCGCCTCCGCTTACCATGTATATGGTGAACGCAGGCCACTCGCTGACTAGCGAGGGTATAAAAACAGGTTCAAAACGATCTAAGCCTTCAGTTCACTTTCACTCATCAGCAAAATGTAGTTCAACTTTTCAACTTTCCAACTTTTGGCATCTGGCTGGCACTAACCATGGGCTAAAATGCTTGAATTTTGTGATATTATAATAGTCTGACTACATTTATTTTTGAACTTTTGGGCTTTGGACACATAGGTTTTTAACTTAGCGACTTTTGACCTTTTTAGGACTTTTATGGGACTTTTATGGCTTGTGGGGACTTGTACAAGTCCCCACAAGTTGAACTACATTTTACTGATGCTGGTGCTAACTGTTCTTTGTTTTGCATCTTCATTCAGAATGTTCAACTTGAAGTCTATCACCTTTGTTGCTCTCGCGGCTGCCTCAACCTTGGCTGCGCCTTCAATGGAGCTCTCTGCCCGTTCAAGCGAACCTCCTACCAACATCCACCCTATCATTGACAGTACCAAGTGTGTCGGTATTGTTGATGGAGTCTATGCCAATGGTTCTCTAGTCGACATGTAAGCTCTTCCTATAGGTTCTCTTTGGAATCTCACAAATGTTCGTTAGTTATGACTGCAACGGATCTAACACTCAGCGGTGGCAATGGTACAATAAGAGTATCCTATCTATCAATGACGCAGACTTGTCCCGCTGGTGCCTCGATGCTGGAGACGTTGATGAAAGTGAGTCGGCACCCTGGCGTTTTTGATAAGGAACTTACTAATACCTGTTCCAGTTCAAAACGGTGTGCAGATGAAAATCTGGCAATGCTTCGCAGACCTCCCTCAACAAACTTGGGTACCGTCTGTTGACGCCGCTCAATCCGGCCCGATTGCACTCAGTGTTAATAACGTGTGCTTGGATCTCACCAACGGTGTTGATGCCGACCGAACCATCTTGCAGATATGGCAATGCGTCCCCGGGAATACTAACCAGATCTGGAGCTATTCAGCACCACTCGTAAACTAGAGGCTACTGTGACTCTATGAACAATGTTTTTCAAATTTGTGCTTAATGATTGAATTGTTTCTCACTAATCGGTCACCTTCAAGTTTTCTTTCAATCTTTGAGTTTACCTCTCCAGAGATCGCATATCAGCGAAATCTGATTTTATGAACTGGCTGCCAACTTGATACTCATTGCATCGACTTTCAAGAAAACTTGCCACCCTTTGTAAATGAATAACGAGTAGTGGCAGGTCACCTTTGGCTGTCCGTAATATAGCTATATATGGTCTACCGACAGTTTGCATGCAACCCCTATCTCGGACGACACGCTCACCATTACCTGCCCACGGCCTTCCACATCCATACGCGAGTCCCTGAATACGAAGTGATTGCCTGTAGTAGTCGGTAATAGGCGACGATTTGCCTAGGCCGGGATTTAGGCGCGGAAACTTTAGCGCGTTTAACCGGTGGCTGCCTGACCGTCTACGGGCGGACGATGAAGACGCAGGCGAATTAGTGATCTGGCTAGTTGGAACTTTAGCAGACTGAATGGCGACTGGGTGGAGGTACAATGAATGCAATAAATGATACAACATGAATGTTCTTAGTCCGCAATTACAACACGCTAGGTAAAACCCCAGGATCACTCGATATCACCCGACCGTCAACAGGACGAGACCATTTATCTAACCCCACAAAAGTGAGCAACAAGAGCGCATCGAGTTTGAGAAGACGTACCAGGACAAGCCAGAAAATACCCATCCAACGCATTAACGAAACGTTCCTGATACTCCGCTGGCGGAATAACAGTCACTTCTTTACCGGAATTGAGACCTTGCTTGGCTTTATATTCCAACGTTTTCGCAAATGTGTAGCTTCCTATCAAGAAACACTAAGTCGTTGGAGAATGAGGAAAAGGGGGTATACCAATGGTATCAACAAGCCCACACGCAATCTGTTTTTGTTCCTGATCGATACCCAGGAGTAACCTGAAGGGACTAAGCCGGAGGGAGGGTATAATGAAAACGACATACGAATAATCCATAATATTACTTTTCGCCAAAAACTCTGCATCACTCTTAATCCCTCGTTCAAGTACCAGCTTTGAATGAGGTCTGACCAGAGTCAACGTACGTTGTTGACCTAAGAGACTCGTATCACTCCGAAAGCCCTGCTCGAAAAACGTCGTGTCGACAACGTACCTTCAATCCACTCGCCATCAAAAAGCGTCCTGCTAGGAGTTCCGGCAGCCTTGACTTTTCTGCCTTGTATGCCCTTTAGATCAAACGTCTTGTCAATCCTCTGATCATAAAACAGATTCTCCATAACGAGGAGATCCGCTTTAGCTTGCACACTGCCACTCTCCAAATTCCGAATCTCGACTGTGTAAAACCCGATTAGCTTGGCTAACAAAGTCGCTTTTGTTGCTGTCGAATCTAGATATTGGAAATACGACGGTGCGAGGTCGATTAACGATTGTCTTTACCCCAATGTCAGCAAGTGGTGCCAAAAAGAGGGGAACATACAAATCCGCAACATTCCACGCATTAAGCAACGTCTTGATAATAAACCTCTGATCCTCCGTCTTCCAAAAGTTGGATTTCGACTTGCCCCCTTGAGCAGCCCAATTCGCACTTTTTGCCAAACTCTTCAAAAACCCGTGATCGTCCACTTGACATCGTTTACGGAGGAGATCGAATTGTTTGGCGTAGTAGACTGTGCAACTGAATTTTAGACGTTTTCCGATTGTCCAGTCGTATTTGATATGTGGGCGGGAGGAGATTTTGTTGTTGTTGGTTGAGCTGATTGAGAGAAGGCTATGGGGGCGTAGCTCCGGGGCATTGGTAAGAACAAATCGCATGGCGGTGGATAATCCAGTCGTTAACGAGTTGAATGCAGAAGCGGATCGTGTCTTTTCCTCGGTGGGAGTAATAGCCCCACTACCCTCGACGACGACAACTTCGGGAGCGAGAAGTAAAGGATCAGCTCCAACAGTCGCATCACTATCCACAGACGAAGCCGTCGTCCCTTCCCTTCTATCCCCAAAATTCGACATCCATCGACTTGAAGACACCGAAGCCGGAGTTGACGATGGCGAACGAGAATGTAAGTTCTCTCCCCCGCCCTCGATTTCTATCAATACCTTCTCAACACCCTCCTCTTCAGGCTGCAACACCTCTCCCGGCGCAACATATTTACTAACCCCCACATCCGCTTTTGCCCATGCTGACGGAGGCGCACCCCCCTTAGAAGAAGAGGAGGTACCAAACCTAGACGAAGAAAGAATCCCAGCATCAGGTGTCTTGTGCCTCAACACCTCCCTAATCGAAAGCAAACTCGTCGGATCTCGCGGGTGTTCTTTTCGAGTGATAACAGCTGAAAATTCGTCAGGCGAATACCATACTGTAGTTTCCTCGTCTGGATCCGGGTTGAGGGCTCCCGCTGGTGATGAGGGTTTGAAGAGTTTGTGTAAGTTGTAGGCTCCTCCGGCGAAGAACGAAGAAGAGGGGAGTGGTGTAGCAACGGGCGTTTGAGGCTGTTCCCCCATATCATCACCTATATCCAGATGGCGGAGTTCCTGCTTATACTCGGGCGTACTACAATCCAAAAATCAGCCTCGACGAAAGACAACGCCAGAAACACACCTCATAGTAAAAGCAATGATACTCCCCCAATCATCCTCCTTAACAACGACATTCCCCTTTGGCGGCACATGAAATCCCTTCCCCCACCATTCCGGTTTTCGCTTCTCCAAAAAACCCCCTTTCTCTTGGTTGGGGAGGTGTTTAGCAACCCACGCTCCCAACCTCTTCTCAACTCCCAACCCTTTACAGCAAAACTCCCTTCGGACGATGTTAATAGGTGAAGAAGGGGTACGAGAGAGTTGGTAGTATAGGGATTGTTCGATTAGATGGAATGTTTGGCGGAGGGAGGATAAGCGTTGGGAGGGGGTTTGGTGTTGGGTTGGGGTTGTGCGGCCGTTGGATGGGTTTGATTCCAATGTCAATGAGGACGACGATGAGGAGGAAGAGGAAGAGGAAGCGACAGAGACGTCTGGAAAGTACTCGGTCTGTTTCGCAAACGTAGGTGTGGAAGCATCAGGTAACCCCGTAATCGGCGTCACCACTAACGAGGCCGGCGGCGGCGGCGGCGGCTCGTCAAACTCAAAATGATCATACGCGTCGTCTTCAGAAGGTAACCGCGGGAGAGATTTGCTATGCTTAACAGCGTCTTCTTCAGCAGCTAGTTTGTCTTCCTGAACAATCATTAGTTGGAGCAGGAACTTTGGGGGGAGTGAGTACCCACAAGAGAATCAACATAATCCGCTACAGCCTCCCACCACTTCTTAATCTCCCTCCTCAACACCTTCTTCTCCTCATCAAGCTCTTCCTCAACGGGAACAGAAAGCTCTGAAATAGACCCCCCTTCCGCCACCGCAACGGGAA